>CM066037.1:145590660-145760855 GCA_033557465.1 Ichthyophis bannanicus
TAAGTGCAGCGGTACTATTTCTGTTACCGACACCCATGAATGGTGTCTCAAATGTTTGGGTCCTGACCACTCCATTTTGGATTGTTCGTCCTGCTCCTTGATATCCAAACGAGGTTTGCAGAACCGAGCAGCCAAGCTCCATGTTCTGTTTCCCTCTGATGCAGCTTCAGTGGCATCGACGTCTTCCAGGGCTTCTTTTTCCTCCCATGGATCTCAGGTAACCAAACATAAATCCAGCCGGTCCTCGAAGGGTAGATCTCCTTCCAAGCATCGAGATGCCTCTGGGCTTGCCCTCGAGGATCCTGCACCGGCAAAACTACCCCGGCGGGAAGCTCCGGCTTCCAAAGCTCCACTTATGGGGTTACAGGTTGACATCGATGGCATGGCCTCGACCGATCACCTGTTAGAATGCTCTGGGGTACCGGCGCAACCTTCCAGTACCGAATTCCAGGCATTCATGGCGTCGATGGATCAGAATGTTCTATCCATGCAGCAGGCTATCACGGCCTTCATTCAAGCTGCGACGCCGCTGATACCACAACAAACTCCGTTGTCGGTATCGGCCCAGGTACCAGCACCAATGCCGGTACCGGTACCGACTGCATCGACATCGGCCATGGTGTCTGCAGCGGTTCCCTGCCTAGGGATGCCCATCGGTACCGAACCGGTACCGATAACGCCCGATGTCGATACGGCTCGGTACGCGTATCGGGCTTTGAAAGAGCACCCTGACAGTCGATACTTTGATTCCTCCGAAGATTCTGATGCATCGGAGGCATCTGCTGAAGTATCCATAGCCCTTCCTGAAGAGCCTTCTTCTCCAAAAAGAAGAATGTCTCCTCCAGAAGACTTGTCCTTTCAAGACTTCATAAGAGAAGTGGCTAAAGGGCTCTCTATTTCAGTAACCTCTGAATCAGAGCCTAGAGCTAAAAAATTGGATATTTTAGGTTATTCTAAGGCTCCTAAGCAGGCAGTCACCTTGCCAATTCATGAGATACTTTATGATCACATGATTGACTTATGGGAGACTCCTCTCACTATCTCTCCTCATTCTCGTAGGTTGGACACCATGTACCGTGTCCCTCCTTGTCCTGGTTTTCATAAAACACAGCTTCCTCACCATTCTATTGTGGTGGAGTCAACTATGAAAAAGATAAAGAGTGCAAAAAGACACTCCTCTGCTCCTCCAGGAAGAGAATGCAGGACCTTGGATGCTTTTGGTAGGAAAATCTTCCAAGCCAGTGTGCTCATTGCCAGAATAAACTCCTATAATCTTTATATGGGAATGTTTCTGAAAGAAGTTGCAGATAAGCTGCACACTTTCCTCCCTTTTCTTCCAGAGGATAAAAGGGAAGAATTTCTTATTTGGCTTAAGCATACTCAAGATATTTCAAAGTTTTCCAACCGTGCAGCTTTTGACTCCTTTGAGGGTGCCAGCAGAGCGTCGGCCATTTCCATAGCTGCACGCAGAATTGTTTGGCTCCAAGCTTCTGATCTAGAATCTTGGGTCCAGGATGGCTTGGGAAATCTTCCCTGTACAGGAGAAAACCTGTTTGGCAAAGATTGGCAAATAAAAGCCACTCAAATGGATGCAGAAAATTCTGCTTTGGATAGATTTTCAAAGTCAACCTCCATTCCTGCCAAGAAAAAACTTTTCAAGAAGTCTTTTTTCAAGAAAGGCAGATTCCATCCTACTTCTGGCCAACAATCATCTACAGGTCGTTTTGCTGCTAAGCGTCAGCAATCTAAACAGGCCAGGCCTAAGTCTACAGGGGCTGCTGCAACTCAGCAGACCCAGCCTCCTCAGGGTTTTTGACTTGATGCTAGAGAACTTAGCCTTTCTGGCTCTGAAACAACCAGAGCCTCTCACCATTCCAGGAAGGTTAGCTCATTTTGCTCCCAGATGGGAGCAAATTACAACAGAGCAGTGGACCCTCTCCATCATAAGGGAGGGGTACAAACTTCATTTCTCAAACCTTCCTCCTCACACCATGGTGAGACATTTCAATTCTCCAACATCTCTCCTCGACCTTCTAGGTCAGGAGGTAGCTGCCCTTCTTGCCCAAGGGGCAATAGAAGAAGTACCTCTTCTTCAACAAGGGTCAGGGTTTTACTCCCCCTACTTTCTGATCCCAAAGAAAACAGGGGGCTACAGACCCATATTAGATCTCAGAGAATTGAACAAATTTCTATGCAAGGAGAAATTCAAGATGCTTTCTCTGGGCACTCTCCTTCCATACCTTCAGAGTCAGGATTGGCTTTGTTCTCTAGATCTCAAGGATGCATACACACATGTCCTCATCCATCCATCTCACAGAACGTTCCTCCATTTTCTTTTCCAAGGAAAGCATTACCAATACAGGGTGCTTCCTTTCGGTCTGGCCTCTGCTCCAAGAGTGTTCACCAAATGCATGGCAGTGGTAGCTGCATTTCTACGCACTCTGGGAATATTTGTATTCCCATACCTGGATGACTGGCTCATCCGAGCTCCATCTCAGTCAGAGGCCCAGACTTCCCTGGACTGCACAAGGTGCATTCTGCAGTATCTGGGACTTGTGGTAAACCTCCCAAAGTCCCAGCTCACCCCTACTCAGTCCCTAGAGTTCATAGGGGCCTGGCTAGATACTACCACTGCAAGGGCCTATCTTCCTCAGGCCCGTTGCCTATGCCTAGTGCAGTTAGCCTCCCAGATTCAGTTAAAGAGCCATTTAACTGCACGGGAGATGCTACAACTGCTAGGCCACATGGCATCCACAGTGCATGTGGTCCCCTATGCTCGCCTTCACATGAGAGCAGCTCAATGGACTCTGTCCACCCAGTGGACTCAAGCATCAGGAGCTCTGTCAGACAAAATAGCAACCTCCAGGTGCCTCTTTTGGTCTCTCCAGTGGTGGAAGTCCACCCAAAATCTGTTGCTGGGGTCCCCCTTCCAACAGTTGTTGCCCCAAGCAACCCTCACAACAGATGCCTCCCAAACAGGTTGGGGAGCTCATCTACAAGACCGCTCCACTCAGGGCATTTGGTCTCCACAGGAGACCTCTCTACATATCAACCACTTGGAGCTCCGAGCAGTTTTTCTAGCTCTCAAGGTCTTCCATACCCTGCTCAGCTACAAGAAAGTCCTCATTCATATGGACAATCAGGTAGCCATGTTTTACATAAACAAGCAAGGAGGAACTGGCTCTCTGTCACTTTGCAACGAAGCTTTAAGATTGTGGGCCTTCGCCAGAGAGCATCAAATCCATCTCCTGGCCGTATACCTTCCAGGAATCCAAAACTCTTGGGCAGACAGACTCAGTCGAGTTCTGCTTCCACACGAATGGTCCCTGCACATGGACCAGGTACTCAGAATCTTTCAAGAGTGGGGAACCCCGGACATAGACCTCTTTGCAAGTCCGTGGAATGCCAAACTTCCCCGGTTCTGTTCCAGAATTCCGTGTCAGGGAGTTCAGGCCAAGGATGCCTTCCTCCTTCACTGGGGTCAAGACTTCCTGTATGCCTTTCCACCCATTCCCTTAATTCCCAAGACTCTATTCAAGCTCCAGAGGGATCAAGGATCTATGATCCTTGTAGCTCCACGCTGGCCACGCCAAGTGTGGTACCCTCTACTTCTGCATCTCTCTCAAGCTCCCTCCCTGGACTTGGGAGCTGCTCCAGACCTTCTGTCCCAGGAGGAGGGGACTTTGTGGCACCCAAACCCCACGTCCCTTCACCTCAGGGCTTGGTTGCTGAAGGCTTAGACCTTCAAGGTTGGAATCTTTCTCAGCAGGTGAAGGATATCCTCCATGCTTCCAGAAAACCTTCTACTAGACGTTCCTATGCTTTTAAATGGAAAAGGTTTTCCATTTGGTGTACTGAGAAGGGTCTTGACCCTCTAGCACTACCTTTGAATTCTCTATTGGAATATCTCCTGCATCTCTCCAATGCAGGCCTTAAGATGAATTCAGTAAGAGTCCATTTGAGTGCTATTGCAGCATCCCTTAAGCCTCTCAATGGACAGCCTATTTCCTCTCATCCTCTTATTGCAAGATTCATGAGAGGCCTAACTTTAACTAAACCTCCCATTAGGCCTCCTCTGGTGGCATGGGACTTAAATCTGGTTCTTGGTCAGCTTATGTTTATGTTTATGTTTATTACATTTGATATACCGCTCAGGCCAAGAAGCATCAGAGCGGTTTACAATCCTACATTTATGTTATGGAAAATAAGAAAAGAACGCCATTAATAAGATAGGACAGAGTAGGAGACACAGATAGACAAAGAGATAGCTAAGATAGGAGAAAACAGAACAGTGAAGCCACCTTTTGAACCCTTAGCCACCACCTCCTTGAAATTTCTTTCCTGGAAGGTTAGTTTGCTCATTGCAGTCACCTCAGCTCGCCGCATCAGTGAACTGCAGGCCTTAGTGGCTAATCCACCTTATACAAGGTTTCATCATGATAAGGTAGTCCTTAGGACCAATCCACACTTTATGCCTAAAGTGGTCTCACCTTTTCATCTTAATCAAGAGGTGTATTTACCTGTCTTTTTTCCAGGTCCTCATGCATCAAGTGCAGAGAGGAATCTTCATACCCTGGATTGTAAGAGGGCTCTTGCCTTTTACTTACAAAGGACACAGCAACATAGAAAGTCTTCTCAACTCTTTGTTGCTTTTGATCCCTCTCATTTGGGACTTCCAGTCTCTAAGAGAACACTGTCCAATTGGATTGCTCAGTGTATTTCTTTCGCCTACCAGAGTAAGAACCTTTCTTGGCCATGGCCACCTCTATGGCTCATCTAAATTCTGTGTCCATCGACCAGATCTGTCGAGCGGCCACCTGGGCCTCGGTTCATACCTTCACAGCCCATTACTGTTTGGACAAGGACTCCCGCCGGGATGCCTTGTTTGGTCAGGCTGTTCTCAAACACCTGTTCCATGCTTAATCAACTCCTACCCTCCTTCCCTGGATGGATGCCTGAGATCCATAGGAGGAGGTAGAGCCCTTCTCAGGGTCTCACAACCTTGGGGATCTCCCAGGCATCTCTAGCTAGGGAGTCCCCATATGTGAAGACTCATTCCTGCTTGTTCCTGGAGATAGCACAGTTACTTACCTGTAACAGGTGATCTCTGGGAACAGCAGGAATAAGTCTTCACAACCCACCCACCTCCCCTAGGAGTTGTATCTCTCTTTCTATCTTTCCTTTCCTCTCTCTCTCTTTGTCTGGGGAGAGGCGGTTAGGAAAGGTGGGAAGGCAGCGCGCAGGCGCTGTGGGATGCTCCCAAAAGCTTTCCTTTTTGGGAAGCTGGGGAGCGTTCCCGCGCAGGCTCCGTCGGTACCGACGTACCCATATGTGAAGACTCATATGTGAAGACTTATTCCTGCTGTTCCCAGAGATCACCTGTTACAGGTAAGTAACTGTGCTTTACTCACCTGTAACAGGTGTTCTCCGGGGACAGCAGGAATCGGTCCTCATGACCCTGCCTCCTCCCCTTTGAGTTGCAGTCCTATTATTATATTTTTTTCTTTTTGCTGTCTTTTTAGCTATGTCATTTGACTGAGCAAGATGGCATCCTTGGATGGGAATGGGACTGCGCATGCGGTTTGCAATCCCAAAGGCTTTCTCTGAAAACTGGGGATTTGCTCCGCACAAGGGCTCCGTCGGCGCCGAAGTCACCTGTATGTGAGGACTGATTCCTGCTGTCCCCAGAGAACACCTGTTACAGGTGAGTAACTATGCTGTACCACAGGATCTGTGCTGGATCCGCTGCTTTTTGACATATACATCAATGACCTGGAAAAAGGAGTGAGGTTATCAAATTTGCAGATGACACGAAACTATTGAAAGTTGTTAAAACCCATGAGGACTGTGAAAAATTGTAAGAGGATCTTGATAAATTGGAAGATTGGGCATCGAAATGGCAAATGAAATTTAATGTGGACATGTACACAGTTATGCACCTAGGAAAGAAAAACCCAAACTATTGTTACACGATGCAAGGTTCCACATTAGGCACCACCACCCAGGAAAAACTTTAGGTGTCATCGTGGATAACATGTTTAAAATGTTTATTGAATTAATTCATACATTCAGGAAACTGAATGAAAGAAAATTGACAATAAGAAAAACAATTCACAAAGTAAACACAAAGGAAAGATAAATCATTTGTCAAAAATTAGCCCACAAGTAAAAGGAAAAAAGGAAGTGGCTACAGCAAAAATACATAATTACCTTAGTAAAGAAATAAATTAAACATGGCAATGTGAAGACTTATGCATCAGCCGTATGAGAAGTAACAACAACAACAGATTCCTCTCTAGCAATCAGAAATTCCAGCAGCTGGCGGGGCTCAAAAAACAAATACAATTTCTCTTTATAGGAAACATGACATCTAACAGGAAACATCAACAAAAATGTCCCACCAAGGGCAAGCACCCTAGGCTTAAGCCCCAGGAACTCTTTCCTCCTCAGTTGGGTTCCAGGGGTGATCCGGGAAACTACAGACCCGTGAGCCTGACATCAGTACCAGGAAAAATGGTAGAAACCATCATAAAGAATAAAATTACTCAGCATGTAGATAGTCACAACCTAATGGGAGACAGCCAACATGGCTTTAGACAAGGAAGATCTTGTCTTACTAATCTGTTATGTTTTTTTGAAAGAGTGAATAATCAGGTGGACAAAGGTGAGTCGGTTGATATTGTGTATCTGGACTTTCAGAAAGCCTTTGACAAGGTCCCTCATGAGAGACCTTTGGCAAAACTAAAGAGTCATGGGATAGGAGGCAGTGTACTATTGTGGATCAGGAACTGGTTAAAAGATAGAAAGCAGAGGGTAGGGCTAAATGACCAATTTTCCCAATGGAGAAAGGTGAATAGTGGTGTACCCCAGGGATCTGTGCTGGGTCCGCTGCTTTTTGACATATTCATAAATGACCTGGAAAGTGGAATAACGAGTGAGGTTATCAAATTTGCAGATGACACAAAACTATTTAAAGTTGTTAAAACTCAAGAGGATTATGGAAAATTGCAAGAGGATCTTGATAAATTGGAAGACTGGGCATCAAAATGGCAGATGAAATTTAATGTGGACAAGTGCAAGGTTATGCACCTAGGGAAGAACAACCCAAACTATGGTTACACGATGCAAGGTTTCACATTAGGAACCACCACCCAGGAAAAAGATTTAGGCGTCATTGTGGATACCATGTTAAAACCCTCGGCCCAGTGTGCAGCAGCGGCCAAGAGAGCAAATAGAATGCTAGGTATGATAAGGAAAGGAATGGAAAATAAAACAAAAGATATTATAATGCCTCTATATCGTTCCATGGTGAGACCGCACCTTGAATATTGTGTGCAATTCTGGTCGCCGTATCTTAAAAAGGATATAGCGGTTTTAGGAAAGGTTCAGAGAAGAGCCACCAAAATGGTAAAGGGGATGGAAGGATACTCCTATGAGGAAAGGCTAAAAAGGTTAGGGCTCTTTAACCTGGAAAAGAGACGGCTGAGGGGAGATATGATAGAAGTCTATAAATTAATGAACGGAGTGGAACGGGTAAACGTAGATCGATTGTTTACCTTATCAGAATATAGAAAGACTAGGGACATGCAATGAAGCTACAGGGTAAACTATTTAAGACTAATAAAAGAAAATATTTTTTCACTCAACATGTAATCAAACTCTGGAATTTGTTACCAGAGGATGTAGTAAAGGCTGTTAGTGTAGCTGGGTTTAAAAAAGGTTTGGACAGGGGGCGGAGCTTGGTCTCTGGCAAAGATGGCCGCATAATCGCAGCTCTCCGCAAAATCCTGATTATTACTGGGCCCTAACTGTGTTGCTTCTGCGCTCCCTCCCCTCCCTGTGGCCTCTACCCAGACCGGGATGGCTAATAGCAAAGCCACGCGGCTCGAATTCGGAGGGCCGGCGAACACGGGTGTAAAGAGGCAGAAACCTGATCCCCCATCTCCTCAAAAAACGGCTAGCACGTCGGAAAGCGTGGCGGGAATACAAGAAGTGCTGGCCGAGATTAAAGCTGTCCGGGGGATGGTAGCTGCGAATGGTGAGACCCTGGCAGTAGTGCAAGCCGAAATACTGGACCTAAAGGAGATGAAAGTACAGCTGGCTTCCCTGGAGGGCAGAGTGGGGGAAGTGGAAGGGAAAATGGCGGTGCATGAAGCGAGGCTGCAACGAGCTGAAAAACTCTACAAGCGAGTTGAGGCCCTGGAAAGGAACCTGGAGGATCAAAGTAACAGGGCAAGGCGGAATAACATAAGACTGGTGGGGCTGCCTGAGGGGGTGGAAGGCACAAATGCAGTCGCGTTTCTGGAAAAAGCAATACCTGAAATGTTGCACTTGCAGTTCCCACAGGCCTTCGAAATAGACCGAGCCCATCGGATCCCAACTCACGCTGGTCCGCATGTGCGGCAGCCTCGCCCCATGATTCTGCGGGTCCTCCGCTACGCGCATGTAGCAGCGATCATGACAGCGGCGAAACTGAGGGCTCCCATCAAATTTCAAGAGCACACTATAGCGTACTACCCGGATTTCAGCAAGGCTACAGTGGATAAACGCAAACAGCTCCTGGCTTTCCGACCTAGGCTACAGCAGCTGCAGGCCAGGTATGGCTTATTCTATCCAGCAAAGATGAGAATCACTCTTCACAATCAGACACGTTCCTTTGAGGACCCTTCTGCGCTGCAGGCGTTCTTGGAGGAGAAGGAGGCAGCTCACATGCGGTGAGGGCGGAAGGTCCCTGTGGGACATGGTTCTAGCGGGTGTCGCTGAAGCGGAGTGGCAGGGTGTAGAGGAGCCCTATTTCAGTCAGCGGTTTCGGACCTGGATGATCTTCTCTTCGGAGGCTCCATGTTTTTGGACTCTGGTATTGAATGTATTCTGTTGCTTTCTCTCATAAATTTTTAATCGGGATAATACTGGTCTTGGGGGGGGCGGGGGGGAGGGAGTGCGAGAGTGTTTTTTCTTTTTCTTTATTTTTGTTTACGGTATGTCTGTTGGGGCTGGGACTGGATTAAAAGCGGGATTGTGCTGGCTCCTTGCCATACTGGCTCTCCCGAGGCAGGCCCATTGGGGTGGGGTGGGTGTACATAAGGGGTTGCCTCCCTGGAAAATGGTGGGCCTAATGTTGATAATGGTAGGGTACTTGCGCCGTTTATGTGGATTTATAGTTCTGCTACAACACTCAATCTTGCTCCATGAAGCCACTTAAGGTACTCTCCCTGAACGTCAAAGGTATCCTGAACCCCCTTAAGCGTAAAAAAATTCTTCTTTATTGTAAAAAGCAGGCAGCGGACCTCGTCTTCCTGCAGGAGACACACTTGACTTCCTCAGAAACTAAGAAGTTGGGGCTAGGCAACTACCTCTTAATTGGGTCCTCTGCTGCGGCACGGAAGAAGAACGGTGTGGCAATCTTGGCTGCAAAGCAGCTAGGGTCACAAGTACTTTCAGCTAAGGCTGATGGAGAGGGAAGGTGGGTGAAGGTATTGGTCCAGATGGGAAGTAAGACAGTGGCCTTGCTGAATGTATATGGGCCTAATCTGGATGACGTGGCATTCTTCCAGAGGCTTACAGAGGAAATGCATGAGTGGGCGGAGCATCTCTGGATTATTGGGGGAGATTTTAATTTGGTTGTAGACCCTTTGGTTGATCGGCACCCCTACCGCTCCCGTAGGCAGGGTAAAGCCGACGTAGTTCTCCGGTCTCTTCTGCAAACAGAAGGACTAGTGGATGTCTGGCGGCTTCTACATCCGGAAGAGAAGGAGTACACCTTCTATTCCTTCCCCCATGGGACCCATTCGCGTTTAGATTATTTTTTCATTTCTAAGGCACTTCTTAACACAGTGGAACGGGCCGAGATCGGGGAAACCCACATATCAGATCATGCGCACATTACACTGGAGGTGGTACTGGAAGACGCGGATAAGAAACTGCCGACTTGGTTCTTTCCTAGAGATCTGCTGGCGGATCCTGGCTATTTCACAGAGATAAGGGGCGTCATAGAAAGCTACTTTGCAGCAAACTCTCTCTGCGACACCTCGGGGTGGGCATGGTGGGAGGCCTTCAAGGCAGTCATTAGAGCTGCCACCACGAGTTATCAGATCAGAATTCGTCGTGAGAGGAAGAGAGAGTTGAAAGCGTTGGAAGAGCAAATTAGGGCTGGGGAAAGGCTTTTGGTGGCAAGAACTGACCCTAGTATATTGCTCCGGTTGCAAAAATTAAGATTCCAATATAATGTTAACTTAAGCTCCGAGGCTCGGGAGCTTGGTAGTAGAGCCCAGGGTATCTGGTATAATGAAAGCAATAAGGCCGGTCGCCTGCTGGCTCGTACACTCACCCCTCGGCCTCCACGGGCTAAAGTAGCAGCCATTCGGCACGAGTCCAGGGGCTTATTGCTTAAAGAGGATGATATGGCGGAGGCGTTCCGGGAGTTCTATACCAAACTATATAGCTCTGAAACGGAGGCTGATCCGATCGCCTTCCAGAACTTGTTTGGCGAAGTGCCTCACCCGGTATTGGCGCCAGCGCAAAGGGATACTCTGGAGGCCCCCTTGACAATTAGAGAGCTCAGAGATGGGCTGAAGAGTATGAAAAGGGGTAAGGCGGCGGGGCCGGACGCGATACCAGTAGAGTTTTATCAAATGTTTGCAGACGATATCCTTCCGTACTTACTGATTTACTTTCAGGTTCTCTATGAGCAAGCTCCCGGGCTAGGATCCTTTAGTGATGCGACCATTGTAGTTTTGGAAAAACCAGGAAGAGATCCGCTCCGGGTAGAAAACTATCGCCCGATTTCTTTGTTAAACGCGGACTATAAGCTATTCTCCACCATCCTTGCTCGTAGAGTTATCCAAGTTGTGCCCCTTCTGATACACACCGACCAATGCGGTTTTCTGCCTGGGCGCTGTACAGCGGATAATGGTAGACTCCTGTTAACTTTGCTTTCTGCGGCAGCAGGGAGACAAGAACCGGTAGTTGGGCTTTCTGTTGATGCAGAGAAGGCCTTTGACAGGCTGGAATGGGGTTTTTTGGACCAAGCTCTGGAGTGGTTCGGTTTCGGTGGTGCTTTTCGGCAGATGATTCGCTTACTCTATACTGCCCCATCAGCCAGGATCTTGGTAAATGGAACTTGCTCCCGGTCTTTCCGGCTAGAGAGAGGGACGAGGCAGGGGTGCCCGCTCTCCCCGCTGTTATTTAACATCGCCTTGGAACCCCTCGCCATTCTCATCAGGCAGACTCAGGATGTAAAAGGCCTGGAGGTAGCGGGTCGGCAGGTGAAGCTTTCCGCTTATGCGGACGATTTGCTGTTCCTGCAGCCCCAAGAAATAGGGAAAGTATTGGAGGTCATTGAAGGATATGCACAGTTGTCTGGATATAAAATCAACTGGACTAAGTCTACAGCCTTTCCTATGAATCATCTCACATTTTCCTCTGTAGTGCAGGCCTACAATTTTAAGTGGGAACCCACAACGATTAAATATCTTGGGGTGCGGTATTGCTCTTCGGTAGAAGAAACGGTGAAGCTTAACATGCAGGTAATTAAAGAAATGGCTCAGGAGCTGGCGTGGAAATGGTCCCCTTTACACCTCTCCTGGTGGGGTAGGCTCAACTCCATCAAGATGGTCCTAGTGCCCAAGATCAATTATATCCTGGAAATGATCCCACTACTTTTCCCGAGGTCATTTTATCGGTCAGTGGAGCGCTTGTTGCTGGATTTTTTGTGGCAAGGTAAGCCTCCGCGGATTGCAGCCGGGAAGTTAAAAGCGAGTAAGAGTGAGGGCGGGGTGCAGTTTCCAGACTTTGAATGGTACCATAATGCGTTATTGTTGAAGCAGGGTCTGAAATGGGGCGCGAGTAGTCCCTCGGAAGAGACCCCTGTGTGGGTGGAGGTAGAAAAAGAGCAAATTTCCCCCATTCCTATGTCCTTGTTATTGGGAATGCAAATAGACAGTACGGGCATAGGCTCCAGGGTAATACAGTCTACTCAGCGTGCCTTTCGGTTTCTGGAGAATGCCGCGATCTGTGATCGGAGGGTTTCAGCTCAGCATCCCATCTGGACCAATCCTTTGCTCAAAATAGGGCGTAAGCCATTTGCTTGGAAGACCTGGCAGGCCGCTGGTATATGGACCATAGGTCAACTGGTACAGGGCATGGGGTGGAAGAGTTTTGATGCTCTTAGAGCGGAATTTGGGTTGCCGGAAGCACATAGATTCTGTTGGGTACAGTTGCGACATTGTCTAAATGAAGCGGTAGGGGGAGGGAAAGTAATTGCTGATAGCTGGGGGCTACAGAATATGGTGGAGGAATTTAGGACAACTGGTGCTAGAATGTCCCATATCTATGCCACCATACGAGATAAACTGGGGCGAACTGGGCCAGGGGTGGAGCGGAGTTGGGAGCTCGATATCGGATGTAATATTCCTCCGCATCTTTGGCCCCTTATATGGGGTAAAGCCAATAGAGTGTCGAAAGCTGCTCCGATTATGCAATCCCTATTTTTTTAATGCGCAGGGCTTACTTAACCCCAGTTAAGGTGGCAAAGTGGGACACAAAAGCGTCCAACAAGTGTTGGACCTGTAAGGCCGCTGTGGGCACTTACAGGCACATGTTATTTGATTGCCTTCATGTTCAGGGCTATTGGCGAGCAATATGGAGCAAGATTGATTGTGTTATTGGAGTGCCCGTCCCTCTGTCCTGGGAAATTATTGTTCTCCGCTCCTATGCGAGTTCTTTGCAGCTTCCCAAGGGGCAGCATTTTCTTTTCAATTTTCTGATGGCGATTGCCTTGAAATTGATCATCTCCAATTGGAAAGATTTATCTAGGTTGGATGCCTGTCTCTGGTGGGCTTTAGTATGTACTTATGCCAGGTTTGAGAAACTTCACGACCGGGATGGCCCTTCAAAGAGCTGGCAATGTGGGCGGAAGCATACTTGGCGCTCAACTGGGGGCGCTGATCAGGGGGGGGAAAGTAAGTGGCAGCTCCTGGAGGATTATGTGGCGCGGGCACAGTTTTCTGTTGCCGTTTGATAAGGCAAAACCACGGGTTATTGTACCTGGCTTGGTGCAGGGAAATAGACTGCTGTTTGTTTTTTCCTTTCTCTCTTTCTTTGCACTTGTAGTATCTTTTTCCGGGGAGGCTGGGAAGGGACGGGGATAGGGGTAGTGGGAGGGGGGTAGGGGGGGGCGCTCTTCATCAGCCTTGTTTGCACCTCCTGTACCTTCTTGTCCAGAGTTGTTCCATTTGGCTGTTACGACTCTTGTCTTATATTGTTGATTATGTTAAACTGTGCAGTTTGTAATTTGAAGTTAAACTTAATAAAAACAATTAAAAAAAAAAAAAAAAAAGGTTTGGACAAGTTCCTGGAGGAAAGGTCCATAAACCATTATTAAGAAGGGACCCAGGATATCAATGCTTGAACCAATACAAGCACTGTGGAACCTGTGTCCATTGGGGAAACTGCTAGGTACATATGACCTAGATTGGCCACTTTTGGAAACAGAATACTGGGCTTGATGGACCTTGGTCTGACCCAGTATGGCATATCTTATGTTTTTATGTTCTTATGTATATCTAGCAAGATTAGGAAAAATACGGACATGAGAGCCCATAAACTGCTCACTGAAATTTCTAAAATAAGATCGCAAGATTAAACCTTTATCAGATTCCAAAGCTAAAGTAATCAGAAGAGTAGAGCGAGCAGTTACCAATTCAACAGAGTTCTCCTTGAAACCCCGTAAGGTCTCCAGGGAGCCCCAGAAGCTCACTCCCACCGTCCCGGTCTCCCTGACCCATTGACAAATATTGAGCTCTAGTCAATGGGGGCAGGTCCTCCCTGGAGAGTTTTAAAACCTCCTGGAAGTACCTACGAACCATTTCCAAGGGCGACTGCAATGAGGATCTAGGAAAATTAATCAGTCTTAAATTGTTCTTCCGGACTTGATTCTCCAGGTGTTCTATTCTCCTAACCGATACACTCTGTTCTTTAATATGGGCACAATGGAGATCCTTAAGTTGCCTTCCTGAAACCTCCCGAATTTCTTCACAAAGGGAATTAATTTCAGTATTTACACAAGCAGCAATAGTACCAAGAGAAGAATTCATAGCTGATATAGCTTCCCACAGCACCTCCATAGTTACTTTTTGAGGCCTCAGTAATACGCCAGCACCTGAAGTAACCAATGGGTTAATCGTCTCCTGGACAGGGTTGCCTTTATCCAAAGAGCAATCCACAGATCTCCCAACTTCTCCAGGGACACCACACGGAAGAGCAAAAACAAGACCGGAGCCCTCTACACCTCCCTGCACCGGCGTGCTA
This sequence comes from Ichthyophis bannanicus, assembly GCA_033557465.1. Taxonomy (NCBI): domain Eukaryota; kingdom Metazoa; phylum Chordata; class Amphibia; order Gymnophiona; family Ichthyophiidae; genus Ichthyophis; species Ichthyophis bannanicus. The sequence continues at coordinate 145,604,968 of CM066037.1, forward strand.
GCTTTCACGCCGGAGGAAAGTGCTCCACAGTCTGCTGCTGCGCTTCCGGGGCATGGCGGGGGGGGGGGGGGCTGCTGCTCAGGGGATAATATAACCCCTGATGTGCTCAGGTCCGCCAAGAAAGCTGAACCCACCGAAGACACCACTCCTGCTCCCGACGCTGTAAAACCACACCGATAATGTCTTTTGGCTGGCTGAATTGTATGTGGCTTCACCCGAGGGCAGGTAAGCCTGCTTGTGTTTCCTCCTTCCCATCGCCAAGCTGCTAACCGCGCCGAAACAACACACAGCCGAGGAGTCTGCTCATCAGTGGCTAAACACTGCCGCCATCTTGCCTCTTCCTAATCGGATAACATGTTAAAACCTTCCGCCCTGTGTGCAGCAGTGGCCAAGAGAGCAAATAGAATGCTAGGTATCATAAGGAAAGGAATGGAAAATAAAACAAAGGATATTATAAATCCTCTGTATCGTTCCATGGTGCGACCACACCTTGAATATTGTGTGCAATTCTGGTCGCCATATCTTAAAAAGGATATAGCGTTATTAGAAAAGGTACAGAGAAGAGCCACCAAAATGGTAAAGGGGATGGAAGGATACTCCTATGAAGAGAGGATGAAAAGGTTGGGGCTCTTCAACCTGGAAAAAAGACGGCTGAGGGGAGATATGATAGAGGTCTATAAATTAATGAATGGAGTGGAACGGGTAAACGTAGATCAATTGATTACGTCATCAGAATATAGAAAGACTAGGGTACATGCAATGAAGCTACAGGGTAAACTGTTTAAGACTAATAAGAGAAAATATTTCTTCACTCGGAGGATGTAGTAACATCTGTTAGTGTAGCTGGGTTTAAAAGAGTTTTGGACAAGTTCCTGGAGGAAAGGTCCATGAACCATTATTAAAAGGGACCCAGGATATCACTGCTTGACCCAATACAAGCATTGTGAACCTCTCTTTTTGGGAAACTGCTAGGTACGTATGACCTAGATTAGCCACTGTTGGAAACAGGATATTGGGCTTGATGGACCTTGGTCTGACCCAGTATGGCATATCTTATGTTCTTACCAATGACCAGAACATGCACTTACTTCTAGGAGACTTTAACTTAGCATCATTAACTAAACAACAAGCCACAGGATTTTTAGAAGCCATGAAAGACATCCAATTTTCACAAATCATCAACAACTCCACTCACAAAAAAGGTGGAACAATAAACCTTATTTTTACCCCTACACTTCCAACAGACAGAATCAACCTCTTGTTATCCTCCATCTTTGTATCACCAGTCAATGGTCTGACCATCGCGAAATCTCATTCGAACTCAACCAACAAAAAACTCCAAGACGACACACCGAAACCAACAACTCCTCTCACAGGTTCCTCCCATTTGACAGCGAAGACTTTATCAGCAAAATCACCCCGATGCTCGTGTTGCACTCCCCAGATGACCACATAGACTCCATGATATCAAAATGGAACACTATCATAACAGCTGCTGCTAAAGCATACCCCACAACCAACAAATGTAAACGCCCAAACACCTCTCCCTGGTACTCAAAATACCTGAAAGACCAGAAGTCCAAACTGTGTCGACTTGAATGCAAGTGGGGAGCCTCAAATAATACCTATACACAAGCTTTGTACATACAGGAGCTAAATAAATATTGTGACATCACTTAAAAAGCAAAGCAAGAATACTATACAAACATCATCAAGATCTCTATCAACAAGCCAAGAGAATTATTTGACATAGCTAACTCACACATAAAGAACCCCACCATAACCCACACGAAGCTCTCTAAAAACCCACACCAAATGGCTCAACACCTCCAAGCCAACCAAAGCAAACAAACATATCACCAAATTGAGCTCCCTTCCTCTTCCATCAACTCAAATCAAGAGCACTTATGGAAGAATTTCAATCTCATCATCCACAAGCACATCAATAATATACTCTCAGCAATCAACACAATCACTTCCCAACTTGACCCTTGCCCATTGTCCAGGATAAAGAGGAAAAAAGCACAACTCATACCCTACATAAGCAACATGATCAATGATTCATTAAGACAAGGAGCTCTCCCTCTCCCACACAAACAATCCTCCATCCATTCCATCCTAAAGAAACCAAACCTGGATTCTGCCTGACCAACCTCATACCAGTCAATCTCTAGTATCCCATTCATCACTAAAGTCATTGAAAAAGTGATTCAATAGCAGCTACAAGATCATTTGAATGAATACTCCTCACTAGACTTCCACCAGCATGCTTTCTGCCCACAGCATAGTGTAGAAATCCTCATGATTTCCCTTCTCAACATACTGATCAAAGGCACTGAAATCATAAAACTCAGGAGTAATATGTGGAAATATTTCTTTATGGAAAGAGTAGTAGATGTGTGAAATAGTCTCTCAGTGGAGATGGTAGAGATGAGGACAGTATCTGAATTCAAAAAAGCATGGGAAAAACAGAGAATCTCTAAAGGAAAAAGGGGAACTGTTGTAGTGGTTGATATGGAAGGTCAGACTAGATAGGCCTTGTGGTCTTTTTCTGCCATCATGTTTCTATAACACAAGGCTTTATACTTATTTTCATAGACATATCTGCTGCTTTTGTCTTTGTCTTACATCTACTCCTACTGAATCAACTTTATAACATAGGAGTTCAAGGAACCCCTTTGAAATATTTCCACTCCTACCTATCAGAACATACCCAGCACATTAAAATTGGCAACCTCACCTCTGCACCATTCTCCCTCAGCCACGGAGTACCACAAGGGTCTGCACTCTACTCACTTCTGTTCAATATATACATACAATCCCTCTGCAAAATCATTAGAAGCCACGACATCAACTACCTAATTTACACAGATGATATAATGATCTTCACCCCCTTCTCAACTAAAGCACCAGACTACACCAAAATCTCCAACTGCTTCATAGCAATCGACTACTGGCTCAAAGAACACAACCTCAAAATCAATCAAAAGAAATCAGAGGCACTACACATCACAAGAAACAAGATGTTCAACCTCCCACCATCAGTCACAATAAACAACACTCCACTCATGGTCAAAACCCAAATCAATTACCTGGTCATCATACTGGACCAAGAACTCAACTTTCAGCCTCAAATAAAACGAATTACCAAATTTGCCTATTTCAAGCTCCACACCCTAAGGAACCTACCTAAACTCCTTTTCCCAATGGACTTCCGCGCACTATGCCAAGCAGTAATCACCCCAATATTTCATTACTGCAACACCATCTACCAGGGTCTGCCCAAGAATACACTATATCCCCTACAGCTTGCACAAAATACAGTCTCTAGAACCATCCTAGCGAAATCTCAACAGGTTCACATCACCCCACTCCTTAAACAGCTCCACTGGCTGCCCATCACAAGCAGGATCAAGTATAAGATCATCCTAAACACCCACAAGATCCTAACCAAACAATCAGCGGACAGCCACACCCCCTAATAAAGAACAACATCTCCAGTAGACCTGAGAAGAGCTACAACCAACAGGCTTGAGATTCCCACTGCTATTCCCTCAGGAGGTTGGGGCATATAGGGAGAAAGCTCTGCTTCATACAGCCAAAGAACCAATAGCAGAGCTTTCTCTCTATATGCCCCCACCTACTGTAATTCGCTGCCTCTCCAGATTAGATCCATCCAGCTAACCAGTCAATTCCGCAAAAACCTAAAGACCCTGTTGTTCTAGACTGTTATGGGTCAGATACTGAACAAGAAGCACCCGGCTAAGCAATAATCACTTTGCATTAATACATTGTAAGTAGCTACAATTAATATATTACATAATACATTAATAGTTACATTAATACATTGTAAATAGTTTTACTATTCCTGTTTTATGTTGAAATGGGGACCGTTATGTATAGAATAGCAAAGGGGTTGAGCAGCTCATAGTACCTCAGTTTTACAGAAAACAAATACTCTAATTGTCCCATAGCCACTAGCTAGAAAGTAGGAGAAGAGAAAACGTGAATGACTGTTAGCCTAATGTTACTGCCTAGGGGGTTTATGAGGGAATGTGTGTTTTTGGGGGAGGTTTTCTTGCTGTGAGGGAGTGCAGATAAAGGGTACTTCTTTGGGGGAAGGGACGATAGAAGCTGAATTCAAAGATGGGGGCAGGGATTGGATAGTAGTCTTGGAGGGCCTTCTGGGGTGTTTTTGAATTGTTATAGAGATGGGAGGTTCAACTGGGAGAATCGGGTTGTGTGCAAGCTGCATTATTTTTCCACGGAATAACTCTGCTTGGGAAGTTCAATGTAAGCTGCATTATTCCATTCTACTAGGGTTACTTATCTGTGGTACTGAGTTACTGCAGGTTATTCATTCCCACGGTAAACAAATCTGTGGTAAAATGCAATATTTTACTGCAGCTTAGTAACTACCCTCCCCCCCCCCGGTAATCTGTTATAATGAGGCAGCCATGAGGCTCTTACACAAGTGAGCAGCCTGACCCTTCCCCCCAAGCCATGAGGCTCTTACATAAAGTAATCAGCCTGCTAAGAGAAGACATTAAAATTTCAGTAGACACCCTTCCCCCACTCCAGGTCTGAGCACAATATCCCCTAGCCCAGAAATCAACAGACCAGAGCACACCGGTTTGGTACCTTCCCCAGGGGCTGCTGATTGGTGGACAGGAAATACCTGTGGCAAATGGGATTATAGAATGAGTTTAAAATTGTACTGTATATAAGGCATTGGAGGACGTCCCTCGGGGCTCAGACTCTTGTGGAGGTTGCTGGTATCTCTGTCTGGGCCTGTGCGCACATTAAAAGTTCCTCTTTGCATTCCAGCCTGTCCGTGAGTTTTCCTTCTGTGGGTGAGTGATTGAATAAGAGCTTTTCACAGCGTTTGCCATAACATTTCTGGTGCATTGGCCGGGAAAAATTAAAAGAAAAGCCTCTCTCTCATCACACCCATGGTGGGAAGACTACTGCTTTTTTGCAGGATCAGGGCCTCCACCAGTCAGGGACCGGCCCCTCCAGGTGATTAACGGTCCTTGGCGCCCCGGGCCACTTTGTGCTCCGGAAGGACACCTTGATTTGTCTGGTCAATTGGTCCCTGCGGCTGAATCCCCGATTGAAAACCGGCTGGATAGACTGGCATCCAAACTCCCTGTCTGATCAGAGTTCTGGTGAGTACTGCTACCTTACTGTTTGGGGCTAGTTCTGTACTCTATCTGTAAATCCTGTAGCCTGTAGCAGCCCGATCACCCGCAACGAGCAGTCCTAATAGGGGCCTTAGTGGCCCTGAAACCATTGCTCGTCCTGTCTGTATCTGGTATCTGGTAAATCTGTTTGGAATAGGGAGGGGGGGGGGCGCTTGCGAGTACCGGTAAATAACTGCAGTATAAATTTAACTTTGTCACCTCGGGCCCCTTAAAGGTATTTAAAGTGCAGCACTGCCAAAGCTATTTTAAAAATTGCCAAAATATTAGTACTTAACCCCCTTAAGTGTGCCTTTCAAGAATAATTGTGCTGATCGCAATTCTCCGATCGGGGCGATTTATTTAGAGCCTTTGCCCCATGTGCTCCTATAGTGTTGGGGGCTTCTTTTGTGCTAGTGATCCTGGAGCCCCATCTAGTGGACATTAGAAAATAGCTAGCTATATTTCTCGTTGCTATTATCCTCATGGTAAAAGTTAAATCCTATGCTAGTGTGTGTAATGTGTATTTGTAACGTATTCGCTGCTGAGACGTCTCTGTTTTCTGTTTTCCCTCTTTCTTTTTCCCTTTGTGGTCCTGTGTGTTTTGCGCAACCAAAACTCTGCCTGTTACCTGGATTATATTGTATATTGTATTCCCAGAAGTGAGATTAGAAAATTTACACTGAACATTGCATTCCTTGAATTGAGATTAGAAGATTTACACTGTAACTTGTGATTTGAAAATTATGATTAGAGCATGGGGTCCGGAGGCTAAATTGTAGCGGAGCCTGTAAATGTTAGAGTGTCTCTGTGTTTAGTTATGACATTAGGGAAAGATTAGGGAAAGAAAGGTTTTGTCCAGACATTAGGTCTTTATATTTCAGGATTGATTTTGATACTCTTATCAGTAAAAGGTGAAATTATTAACAAATCGCCCCTGTGTCCCCAAACAGTGAAAAAAAACACACCAGGTCTACTGATTGCAGGGAGAGGGACAGTTTAGAAAGTGTTTTGGTCATACCTCTCAGCGGTGAGTGGGGGATAGTTGGAACTGCTGAAATAGTTTGCATAGCTATAGAAAGATACTGGGAGGAGTTCCTTCTTCTAGCAGATGAATGGAGGCCCATTAGAGAGTGAAGGAAGACAATTGCTTTATTTAATGCATATCCAGTTTCATGCATAGTCAAAGAACCACATTTTTGATCACACCTTTCAGCAGTGAGTAAGGGGTGGTTGAAAACTGCTGAGATAGTTTGCATAGCTATAGAAAGATACTGGGAGGAGTTCCTCCTTCTAGCAGATAAATGGAGGCACATTAGAGAGGACAAAAGAGAAAAAAAATCACCTAGGAGTCTTTCTCCTAGCAAACGCCACACCTAGTCTCCAAACAATCCTCTCGTCATCAATTTAGATTGTAGAGTTTTAAGCTTCTGGAACCATGGGGGGTGCCTCCTTTGAGCATCCTCAAATGTCTGAGCAGCATCTTGACTGTGTAAGGCTGAAGAAGGACTGTCAAATTACTGTTAGCAATATCTGTAGGGCAAAGCTGATGTGTGAAAATTAGCTGCAACACATTTGTTAGAACTTAAAAAAAGGGGAGAGAAAATCCTTATAAGATTATGAAGAAATGAAGATTTTTTTACTTGTCTTTTTAAAGCCTGAATTTTATCTCTGGTACATATATTTCGTTTTGACTGCATATACAAAATTAAAAATTAAAAGGGATTTTATATCCTGTGGCAAGCACCTCATAGAGGGTTTTCAGATCAGTTTGATGCCAGTCTCAGGTATTATTAGGTTTTAAATTAAATGTGAAAAGTACATTTAGGTTAAAAAAAAATATAAAAGGGAAGTGTTTGCATTCCAGATATCCACCAACCTTTTCATGCAAAAGTATCAGTTTCATCATTTGAATGCCTATTTTCTGAACTGTAAGATTTAAGGTAATTACTTTGCATTGTTAAGCTCAGTGCCATGGCTGCCAATTACACTGCCCTTTCCAATTTTCAAATTTATTGGGAAGATGGAACTGAGTTCCCAGAAAAATATGGAAATATTTGTAAAGTTATTTACAAATATAATAATAACATTAACATGAGTTGATTGGACAAAACCAAATCTTGCTTGTCAGCAATGATCCAGGAGAGGTTTAAGAAAAAGAATGAGAGAAAAGAAACAATACTAAGTTTTTAAACAATTGTTTAATGTTCTTAGCAGCCTTGCCAAATAAGGATACATTAGTATGGTATAAAAACATGAAAGAGACCTATGTATGTGGTTGGTGGAATGATGCATGTAATGGGGGAGTATGTGGTTGGTGGAATGATGCAGGTGATGGGGGAGTGTTCTGAGGGATGAAGTGGGATATTAAGAGGAAGGACTCTGATAGACAGTAAACTGATGAAGGTAATTCAATGATGTGAAGTGATGTATCTGGCTAATGAATATGTAAACAAAAAAAAAATGATGAGCACTTTATTCAACTATGCCATCTCCAGAATATTCAATTTAGGAATTCATCTAGGCCCCAACACATACTCAATAATTGGAAATGGACACCTGGAGACAGGCTAGGTGCACCCTGATGGGTTTTGGAGGACCTACACTGGCCATGTGGTACTTCCACATGCTTTTTTGCCTCCTTTTTGCCTCTGCATGTCCTGGCCAGGCATGCATGGGCAAAGGGGGAGCATGTAAAGGTCAGTCAAGGGCATAATGGAATGTTCACTACCAGCAAGTGAATCTCCAGTGACAGAGAGACAAGGAGTCAATCAAACTGCCAGATAAAATTGACACCATACGAGATAGTTACTGATAGACCATTGAAAGTTTAAACAGCAATATTTGTAGGATGTGATCTTGGTAAATGTGGAGGAAGTTAAGTTTATTTCATTGTGAAATCTAATCCAGCATATTTAGTTTTTTTTCATTCAATATTGGTGCTGCTTTTCTGAATAAGGCCTGGAGCCATGTCACCAATTGCAATCCAGAGAGTCCAGCAGGGGAAATTGGCCAGAGTCCAGATGGAACAGACCATCCCAAGAACTCAGAACTACCCACCGCTAAAATGTGTGAAGGAGTCCCTATCTGGATCGGTGTGTCACATTGAAAAAGGGCCGGGATGTCTGCCTATGAAAATGGGAGGTTCAAATTTTGAGAGAAACAGAACTTAAACTTCAGAGAGGGGTGGAGCACACTGCGAGGTCCTGGGGAACTGCTGAGAGGCAGGAAAAAGAACTATTGGACTGACTGGGGGGTTTGGGGGGTTTCTGTGAATGATTGTATTGTTATCCTTTTAATATTGTTTTCTTAGAAAGTAACTGAAATCTACAAGCCATTTCGGCTTCAGCAACTGCAATACCCACACCAGCTCAAGTTTTTGCTGTACTATTCTCAGAGCTTTCTTTATCACATTATTAAGCACTGCTGCTTTTGACATACTTTCATGTTATGTGTTTTCAATATTATTGACCAGCTGCAAGAAAATGATGTTACAATGTATGTTGTCTCTAGGGAACAGTACCAGAAGCTGCTTTTCTGATGACCCCTATCTGTCTCAAATGGTTGCTTGTCCATTGCCCTTAGTGGGATTACCTTTGCCCCATTCACAAGAAAAGAAAAAGAAAATTGGGAATGAAGGAAAATTGGCTGATAGGTATGTCTAGTATGGCTGCATCCTTGCCTGAGGCTGTAATACATTATGATGGCAGAAAAAAAAAAACATGTGGGCTAAGAAAATGAGTACCCAGAGCCCAGCACAACAAGAGTAAAGCCAGGGGGAACCATACTCTGAACAGAAGTGCACAGAGAATGGACCCAGCTAAGAAACAGGTCAGGCCTGAAAGTGCACAGAAAATGGACCCAGCACAAGAAAAGACATGCCAGGCCTGAACAGGTTAAACAGGCCTGAGCAAGCTGGGCAAGCCTGGACAAGTTAAACAGGCCAAACAAAGCTGGTGATACAAAGTACTCATATGCCCTGAAGACTACAGTGCCAGTGATTAATGAAGCAAAGGGAATGGCAGGGTGCAGCCAGAATGACTCAACACTAGCAAGAATAAAAGCCATTAATATGCTGATAAAGGTGGATCCCTGGGAAAGATCCTTTGCCCCAAAGGAAAGAGGCCTCTGCAGACTTTTTGCACACGGCCCTCCTTTGTCCCAAAGGAAAGAGGCCTCTGCAGGCCCTGCAACCTTTTACAGTCAGAACAGCAACTTTTGCACACGGAACAAAAACCTTTGTGCAGGAGTTGCTATAGAGGGTATAGGGTATGTGTTGTTTTAAACTCACTGATGCAAGTGTTTCCATTGAACACTCTATCCAAGATCTAAGTGATCTAGTTAATCATATTACTGACCCGTCCATGGGTCCTGGGTGGTTTATGAAGTAGTTCAGTTGGCCAGGGGGACTAAAAATCCCAGTGGTAGGGGTTCTTTTTATTTACTGCTATGTGCCATTCTGCCATGTTGTATCCCCATTCTTTACCGCTTCATTACCACCACCCTTGACACCCTGGTAGAACGCAAGGCGATTACCACTGTCATGGCCCTGACCCAATACACCCCTCTGCGGCTTGCCTCCAGTAATACAGCCCTCAACCGCCTCTAGCGGTTGAGGTCTCACTTAAAAAGGGGGGAGTGAGGCAGCCATGAGGCTCTTACACAAGTGAGCAGCCTGACCCTTCCCCCCAAGCCATGAGGCTGTTACATAAAGTAATCAGCCTGCTAAGAGAAGACATTAAGATTTCAGTAGACACCCTTCCCCCACTCCAGGTCTGAGCACAATATCCCCTAGCCCAGAAATCAACAGACCAGAGCACACCGGTTTGGACGGGTCACCCAGGTACCTTCCCCAGGGGCTGCTGATTGGTGGACAGGAAATACCTGTGGCAAATGGGATTATAGAATGAGTTTAAAATTGTACTGTATATAAGGCATTGGAGGACGTCCCTCGGGGCTCAGACTCTTGTGGAGGTTGCTGTGCGCACATTAAAAGTTCCTCTTTGCATTCCAGCCTGTCTGTGAGTTTTCCTTCTGTGGGTGAGTGATTGAATAAGAGCTTTTCACAGCGTTTGCCATAACAATAATATTACTTTTGGGGAAGTTTCTCCAATTTCTCTAAATGGGTTAGTTTTGCGCATACCCTGACAGTCATGAACCTTGCTTCTAAGCCTGGGTATGTGGAGTATGATCTCAGTCTCTCAAATTTACTGCTAATGCTTGGCATACTACTTGCATTGTACCAGAGAGAGGTTTCTTCTGATCTATCATGTATGGGTAATTTATCAGGATCTGCTTGGAAATTCTTAATCAAGCCCGTGGCACCCAACACGATGGAAAATAGCTCGGTATCTTTCTGACACATTTTTATCTGGTCTACTATTATCCTGATAGTGGGTGCATGTCTGCTATCTGGATAATTTTTCGGCCTGCCCTTGTCTTGCCTTAAACTGGTCCCCTTCTTATACAGATAGTATTAGGCCATTCAGTCCAATTTTTGGTCCGATGCTTACTTTCTCTGCCTCAGACAGGTTTGATCTAATGAGATGTTAAGTACATGTCAGAGTGTCTGTCCAATTTTAGTTCAAGGCAAATACCACAGGCTGAGAAGCAGAGAAGGCAGGGTTTAGATGCTGCTTCCCCCTAGTGATTCTCCTTGTCACCATGGGCAAGTCATTTGGAAAGAGAAGTAACATATGCCTGCTTGTGACATGCCTCGAGCTTCATTTTGAAAAAGATGGGTAATAAATCTAAAATCTTTAACATGACAGCTCAGCAGATATCTTCAGAGACCTGCCAATCCCTTAAGCCAAATGAAACATCAATATTTGATTTAATAAAAGTAGTGAGTTATGAAATCTCAGAATTTTAACATTTGTTCCTCTCTGGCAAATTCTTTCTCCTTTTAAAGTTTCCTGACATCTCTTTATAAAGGAACTTCTCAGAGGTTTTCCCTTTTTTTAAGCCTTCAGTGCTTTTCTTATTGTTGTCAGAGCCAGTTTGTTTCTAAGTGGCCGATATTCAATGGCGATGACTAGCACATTTTCAGGGCATGTTTACTAAAGTGCAGCGGGGAATGCAGGGTTTACATGTGAAAATCACATGTTCCTACTGTGCTGGAGTCCAGCAGCCATGGAAGACACAAGGGGATGGCCACACTATGCTACTACCAGTGTGCTAGTCACGTAACAACATGTTAGTAACATAGAACATGCAGCCATAGCGCATGCACACATTGTGTGCGGTCACAATGCACATCGGGAAAAGGAAAGCTACAGGCGCAATATTAGGACATCAGTGGGTAAGAAAACACTGTGGAAAGTAAGAACCATGGCACAGACAGACATACACGAAGGTATCAGCTGGCCAATTGAGAATACTGAGGGATGTCCAGAAATAGGCTGAACTGCCTGCACAGCTCAGAGCATAGGGGCCAAGTACAAGAGGGCAAATCAGCTAGAAGAAACATGCTGAGAGTATGGGCTGCATCTCAAACTGTGTATGGGATTAATCAGGGTGTCCAAATGTACATTATGGGGGGACAAGGGCATGAACCCCCTTCACCCTGAGGCGCCAAGGGTGCCTATTCTCCTTGGTGGGGACCTCTGTATGATGTTGGTATATATTATTCCCTAGCTCCAAATTTATCTTACTGCTCTAGTTATCTATTATAAATTGTCTGTTGTACATCATTTTAGCTGAATATCTTCATAAAAGCAGTTAATAGATCCAATTATTTATTAATGTATCTTTGGGACATGTTTACTAAATTGTGCAAGCCAGTTGTGTGATACTGGACTGTGACAAGGAGCATGCATGACAAATGCATGTGCTAAAAAACCTGTGCAACTGTAGCAGCGTGTGAAGAGGAAGGAAGAAAGAGGGCAGAGTCAGGGTGTGCGGCTGCAGCGAGTGAGGTAGTTGCCAACTAGCTATACACAAATGTTATTAACACATCTGCAGCTAATTCTAGCCTCTAACCAGGTGCTAGCTGCACTTGCCATGCTCCTGTGTGCCAAACACACAGGTCGAATGCATGGTTCACATGTGAGTATTAAGCAATATGAAGGGTAGGAGCAGGGCTAACACGTTCAAAGAATAGGATGCCAATAGGAAATGGGAGCTGAATAGCAAGAGACACGCCTAGACCACATTTTGGTGGTGCTGCATGGTACAGCCGACATGGTGGTGGAACACACTAGCATGACCTTAACACCAAGGTCTGCAGTCACCCTGCTGGGACAGTGAGCAAATGTCCATGAATACAGCAAAAGCTGTCCTGATGGACTGCTGTTCACATCTGCATATGTATAGGATAAGTTTCAGAGAGCAGTTGATAATGTGTGCTGTGGAGCAAATAGGGCCGGTGCTCTGTGTTGCAGTCAGGACTTGTCTCAGAGGCCAAGTTGGAGCCCGAAGAGTACAGTGAAGGGGGGAAATGCACTTTAGGTGGATCACCTCCTGGCTAAATGACTGTGGGGAAGCACAGGAAATGTCTGATCCATTAGGGTGTGTCAATTTTTGAGATATTATCTTTTTAAAAAGCACTTGTGAAAAAATGGTACAATTTCATGTGGCAAATCAACAACTAGCTTTAAAGTTTGTGTAATATGTTGTTTACCTACCTGTAATTTCTAGGAAATTACGCAAAAATACACAAATTACTGAAATATGTTTAAGTGCTCTGATAAGTTTTTATGTATTTGCATTGCATATTAATGCCTTTTGTGCCTCAATTACACAGGTACACTACCAAAAAACTGCCTCCAGTTTTGCAACTGATTCCTATAGATTTTGGGGTGCTGAATCCAGGAAAAATGTTCCATCACGTCACGTTTTCTTGCAAAATTAGATTTCTTACCCATATAAGGAATGTTCACATAATTTCTTTTTAGCCGACTGCAGTTTATTTTCTTGGCCCAAAATAGAGGTTATAATGGTTAACTAACCAGAAACACTCCCTCATGATATTTTAGAGTGTTTTGTATTCATTTTATACGTTAACAGGACAATTGGGAGGCGGGGGGCTAAATCCAGTACTCGCGCTGGTGCATGTTCTTTCCTGTTCGCCTCGCCTCGTTCGCTCGCTCAAACACGGTGGTTGCGACATGAACGTTCCTGTCAAATTTCAGTTTCTTGCAAGTTCATTATTACCTTTTGTTTGCTCAGTCGTAATCCAGCTTTATTCCGAAGTGGTTCACTACAGTTGTAGTTTGCAGTGCTGTGTATTTGTGATGGCTCACAGAGCCAGAGGTTGCGTCAACTCTCCGGACAGTTTTTGTTTTATTTGTGGGGAATATACCGTGAAAAAGCGGCAGAGGAACATTTCTGCATTTATTAAAAAAGTATATTTCGCCTATTTCGGTTTGAAGTTAGGCGATCAAGACAAACCGTGGGCTCCTCACAAAGTGTGCAAGACATGTGAGGAAGATCTACGCTTATGGATGAAAGGTAAAAAACAAGCATTTCGTTTCGGAATACCTATGATGTGGCGTGAACAAAGAGACCACAGCAGTGACTGCTATTTTTGCTCTTGCATTGTGAAGGGATACAACTTAAAAAATAAGAACGTAATAAGTTACTCCAACCTTCCCTCAGCAATTAGGCCTATGCCTCATAGCAACGAAGTACCTGTGCCTGAACCACCAAAATCTTTGGATCATATTTGTGTGGACGGTTCTGATCATGATGAGACTCATCAGATGGCTTTTCCCGATGAGTCTAGTACTTCCGAGTTTGAAACTGAACCAGATCCGAAACCTGAACTTTTCTCTCAAGCTGAATTGAATGATTTAGTCCGGGATTTAGGACTCCCAAAAGATGCTGCCCAACTGCTAGGTTCTCGGCTTAAACAGAAAAATCTATTGTCACCAGGAACAACTTTTTATTGGTACCGCAACCACGAGACACAATTTTTGAAGTATTTCAGCAAAGAGGAAGATTTGGTATTTTGCAACGATATATACGGAGTGATGGAAAAGTTTAAACTCAAGTATGATCCTGCTGAATGGCGGCTGTTCATTGATTCGTCAAAAGACAGCATAAAAGGTGTTCTTCTTCATAATGGCAACACATTCGCTTCAGTTCCTATTGCTCACTCTGTTATTCTCCAAGAAAAATACGAGAATTTGGCCCTGATTCTTCAGAAGATTCGTTATGATGAGCATAAGTGGATGATTTGTGGAGACTTTAAAATTCTATCCCTGCTATTAGGGCAGCAATCCGGTTTCACCAAATATCCCTGCTTCCTTTGCTTGTGGGATAGCCGGGCCCGCGACCTACACTGGGGGAAAAAAGACTGGCCAATTCGGGAGTATTTGAGACCCGATGAGAAAAATGTTCTTCATGAGAGCTTGGTACCTCATGATAAAATTCTATTACCACCTCTCCACATTAAGTTGGGTCTCATTAAGCAATTCATCAAGTCCCTTCCAAAAGATGGTGAGTGCTTTCGGTACCTTTGCTCAAAGTTCCTCCGACTTTCTGAAGCAAAGCTAAAGGAAGGAGTGTTTGTTGGCCCTGATATAAGGAAACTCATTTCAGATGGAGCATTCGCTGAAACGATGTCTGAGAAGGAAAAAGAAGCCTGGGATTCCTTCAAGGATGTTGTTCTCAAATTCTTGGGGAACAGGCGGGATGAGAACTATAAGGATATTGTTGCCAGGATGCTCAATGCCTTCAAAGAACAAGGCTGTAACATGAGCCTGAAAGTCCATTTCTTGCACTCCCATGTGAACTACTTTCCCGAAAACTTGGGGGCGTACAGTGAAGAACAAGGTGAAAGGTTTCACCAGGACATCAAGGACGCAGAGAGACGGTACCAAGGAAGATGGAACACCACTATGATGGCTGATTTCTGCTGGTTGCTGCTGCGGGAAACCCCGGATGAAAAATACGCCAAGCAGCGCACCAAGAGAAGCATTCGGGGGAAGAAGAAACGGGCCCACCAGGAGATTGATTGACCCAAGAATGACTTTAAAATCTAAACTGTGTTGACAAATATCGTGTTTTTACTAAACTTTGAAATAAAAATGTGCTAGTTATTACCACAGTGTCGGATCTCATTTATTAGAATTTTATTTTCACACCATCGGGTGTTTGTCTTCATGTATTGCAATGGTGCGGTTTGCGTTTTCTATTCTTACATACATACCTGTACAACATTTTTTGCAGATTTCTTTGCTTTGCTTTGTGTCTAACCTAGCTCTTATATGCTCAATGTTTGTGCACATGTATGTGGCTGTTTTAAGTGCAGACAATTTTGCTACCATCACAGTGTGTTTTGTTGACATTACTCTATTCTTATGTGCTGCCTTGTTACAATTTTCTTTATTCTTATTTGAATAACTACTAAACAATTAGTATAAAGAATTCATCCAAGAAACTTTTATCTCGATCGCACTCAATCTGAAACGTTCACCTCAAACTGCTAACCCAATGTAGCAAAAAATCTGTACGTGATGGAGCAAATTAGTTACCAGATTTGGATTCAGCGCACCAAAAAATGTAAAAATCAATCGAAACATTAGAGGCAGTTTAAAAAAAATTTTTTTTAGTGTACCTGTGTTATCAATGTATCTTACTTATTTACTCATATTGACACTAACACATTAGTTTCATTTTCTCATTCACAGGTTTTCAACATATAGTAGCATTGTCATAGCGATAATCTTATATTGAAAATGTCCAATAGAAAAACAAGACCACAAGTTTGGACTCATTTACATCATTTGGTAGGATCAGACAGAACCTGTACCTGAACTACCAGCTGTCAGGGATCTCATTAGATAGGGGTTGTATTTGAGAGACCTGAGTGATCAAGACAGACAGAATTACAGCACTGATAAACTGGTCAATAACCTAACGACTGGATTACTTGCTCAGTGATATAAAGCAAATCCATATTCAGTGGTCCTGTTATAAACAGCCACCTTAGGATTAAAGCAGAATTGAAATTCATGTAGGAACAAGCCAGCAAAGTTGCTGTGAGCAGAGCAAAGCTGGAGAAGAAAGACAGATTTATGGAGAAGTTTGACAGACTGATGGACATATTTATCTGCAAGTGTGAGATAAAGAGTT
The DNA here is from genome assembly GCA_033557465.1 of Ichthyophis bannanicus. Lineage (NCBI taxonomy): Eukaryota > Metazoa > Chordata > Amphibia > Gymnophiona > Ichthyophiidae > Ichthyophis > Ichthyophis bannanicus. The sequence goes on from CM066037.1 coordinate 145,621,227, forward strand.
GCACTGATGTTGGATGCAATTCTGCCTGTGTCAGTGGAATACACAGACTTTGTGACTGCAGCAGAGAGAAGAAGATACCTGTGATTAGCCTTTATAAAAGGTCAAAGAGAGAAAGTTGGGAGTATTGGACCTCATCAGATTGGATCAGTTGACTTCCCTGAGACCAGAAGACAAGAACTACAGAAGGAAAGGAAGGCAAAAAGGAAGGGGAATGAAGAGTGAAAAAAGAATAGCAGAAGACCAAGATACGATGGAGAGATCTGTGCTTGAAGTAGAACAGAGAGATTTGGATGACGTGGTGGAAGAACCAATGGAGGAAGCTCCTGTTGCTCTAAAGCTAGGAAGAGGCCAAAATATAATACTGAGGATATAACTAACATAGCCCTTGCCAGTTTAAGACATCATACTGGACTGAGAGAGACAGCAGAGATTGCTACTGCTACCTGAATTGATGCAGAACTCATCATTCACTTGGACACTACTTTGGTGACTAATCACAACAAGGTAAAGAGGGCTCAGGCGAGAATCATGAAAAAATTGAAGATAACAGTTTGAGGAGAAACTGCATCAGAATGGCATCTTGTGACACCGTATATCACAAGATTCTGCTACAGAGACTACATTGGATTGGCATCACTGACAATGCACTTAACTGGATCCGATCTTATTTAAGTGATCGCCTACAAATCGTAAAAAATGATAATGAAAGCTTGGATCCCTTCCCATAAAACTGAGGTGTACCCCAGGGCTCATCCTTGTCATCATTATTATTCAACATTTACATCCAGCCAATCTGCCAGATCCTCCAGTCACATGATATGATGATCCACCTTTCTCCAGGAACAACCAGGAAGTCAGTCCTCACATATGGGTGACGTTGGCGCCGACAGAGCCCTCGTGCGGAGCAATTCCCCAGCTTTCAAGGAAAGCCTTTGGGATTGCATCACGCATGTGCGGTCCCCATCCTGCCCAAGGGTGCCATCTTGCTCAGTCTCCCTTTTTCCACGGAGCCCAACGGACATAGTCCAACTTCCCTCGTGGAAAAAGTGCATCAAAACTACTGAAGATTCTCTTCTTTGGCCCGGTTCAACGCCGGTTCCCCTTCCTGCATCGGTTCGGTACACCGGTATTGAGTCCGGTCACTATTTTTTGTTTTTTGCCCTTAGTGGCTAGTGTTCGTGCTCTTTTTTCTTTTTCACTGGCAGCCCGGTCCTTTGACCTCGCAGGGGCCCTTTTTCCCCTGATGGCTGCCAGCGAGTTTAAAAAGTGTGATCAGTGTAAAAGATTAATGTCTCTCACCGACACACACGACTGCTGTATCCGCTGCCTCGGGCCCGACCATGACCCAAAGGTTTGTGGCCCGTGTGGCAAGATGTCTTCCAAGGCACTTAGAAGTTGGCAGCAGCAGCAGCGTGAAAGGATTTTCTCTGAGTCTGCATCCACCCAGGTCAGGACCTCTTCAGAAGCCTCGACGTCTCGGGAGCTATCTGACTCCGAGCATCGTCGGGGGGGCTTCTGACCGGGGGTCTCCCTCGCGGGAACACCGGAGGAAGAAGAAACCTGCGAGGGCAGCGTTGTTGGATGCCTCTGATCGGCCTGGATCCTTGCGGGCCAGGTCGCGGAGTCCTGACTGCCGCCCCGGGTCCTCGGAGTCAGAGAGACCTGCAAAGGAGCCTCGCACGGAGCCGGAGATGCCGAGGAAGGTAACTGCTGTTGTCCTTGTTGACTCTCCTTTGGGAGAACCGGTGTTGGGCCCGACGGCATCGGGACCCGACCCGGAGGCAGCGGAGCCTTCTGAGCTCGGTTTCAGGTTGGCGGCCCTGGAGTGCAGCATGGCTGCCTTCATGGAGCAGCAGCAGGTGCTGATGGCCGGTCTCACCGGTCCATCCGCCCTGACCGCCGGGACCTCGACGTCCAAGTCGACACCGGAGGCTGAGCCGATCCTCGAGACTCTTCGGACTAGGGTCGATCCTCGGCCGAGGTCTCTCTTGATCTCCCGTTTGAGACCGAGGTCATCGACACCGGTGCCCTTGGCCTCAGGGCGGTCGAGACCGAAGCCCTCACGGCCGGAGCCCATCAATTCCTCTTCGGAGGACTCGGCATGGGAAACGGAAGATGAGGAGGACCCGATATGTCCCATCGGACTCGCCGGATTCCGAGCCTCGGAGAAGGTCCCCCCCCGCCCCCGGAGGATACCCGCTTCTTGGACTTTGTCAGGGACATGGCCAAGGCTTTGGCATTCCCGGCGGACTCCGAGGAGGAGCCTCGAGCCGAGGAGCTCGAAACCCTTCAGTATGACTTTCCCCCTCAGGAAGCCCTTACGGTACCAGTTCCTCCGATGTTGGAACAGCTGATGCTCATCAAGTGTGGGAGTCACCGGCCTCGATGCTGATTCTCAGCAAGTGGGTCGATTACATCTTTCAAGTCCGCAAGAGCCCTTGGTTTCAGAAAGCACAGCTGCCGCACAACTCCATAATTGTGGAATCGGCCATGCACAGGCTTAAGAGCCAAAAATCACACTCCTCAGTGCCTCCTGGCAGGGAAGCCTGGAACCTGGACGCCCTCAGCAGAAAGTGCTACCAGGGCTCGATGCTGTCATGCTGAGTCCAAACATACCAGCTGTACATGGGCATGTACTTGCGGAACCTGGCAAAGGAGATTGCTGGGTTCTCAGCTGGCCTCTCCGAGGAACCCTTGCAGCCCTTCAAGAACTTGTCCATGGGGATTCGGGAGTGCTCAAAGTTTATGTCTCGAGCAGCCTATGATGGCTTTGAGGCCTCGGCCCGAGTAGTCGCAGCCGGCATCGGTGCTCGCCGCCAGGTGTGGCTAATGTCGTCGGACCTGGAGCCATGGGTTCAGGACAAGTTGGTCGATGTCCCTTGCCAGGGTGACAACCTCTTTGGCAAACCCATGACTGAGAAGGCTGCTGAAATCGAGTCTGAGTACTTGACCCGAACAAGACTATCCAAGAAGACTTCTGCCCCTTCTAAAAAGAAGGGCTCGGGTAAAAAACCCTTTTTCCTGAGGAAGGGTGCTGTTTACCGCAACTACCCCACTCAGCAGGCCTCCCCAGCTCGCCCACAGGGGCAGCATGCCAAGGGACAGGGGCATGGCCCGCGTAAGCAGAAGACCCCCAAGCCTCCAGCCCCGGCTCCAACAAAGCCGGGAGGGGGTTTTTGACTGCCAAAACATAGCCTCTCTCCAACCAGGGGTGAGGTCCTGCACATGAGGAAGGCTGAACCTGTACGCCTATAGGTGGCCAGCAATCACCACGGATACCTGGGTCCTTCAAATAGTCCAAAGGCCTGCTGAGTGGGGTAGTTGCGGTAAGCAGCACCCTTCCTCAGGAAAAAGGGCTTTTTACCCGAGCCCTTCTTTTTAGAAGGTATTTGCTCCAGTTCAACCAGGTACCTCCCTCCTTCTTTCCAGGAGAGCCTCTCAGACCCCCTCTAAACAGGGACCTCCTCTTGCAGGAGTTGGCCGGTCTTCCAGAGGATCAGGCGGTGGAACTGGTGCCCCACCACCTGCAGGGAAAAGGCTTCTACTCTAGGTATTTTCTGATACCAAAGAGAACAGGGGCCTCAGATCCATCCTCAACCTGCGAAACTTAAACAAGTTCCTGGTGAGGGAAAAGTTCAAGATGCTTTCCCTTGGAATATTGCTGCCTTACCTCCACCAGGGAGATTGGCTATGCTCCTTAGACCTGAAGGATATCTACACGCACATCCTCATACATCCAGACCACAGACAATATCTCAGATTTGTAGTGCGAGGAAACCATTTTCAGTACAGAGTACTACCATTTGGCCTAGCCTCTGCTCCCAGAGTGTTTACCAAATGCCTGGCGGTAGTGGCGGCCTTCCTCAGGAACCAAGGGACTTTTGTCTTCCCTTACCTAGACGACTGGCTCATCATGGCCCAGTTGCCTCAGGAGGCTCAGCAGGCCACAGTTCACACTATCAACATGCTACAGCATTTAGGCTTTGTCATAAATCAAGCAAAGTCCTCTTTGCTCCCCACTCAAAACTTAGAGTTCATAGGAGCAAGACTAGACACCCTTCGGGTAAGGGCTTACCTGCTGGAGGACAGGGCACAGAGGCTTGGTGCACCAAGTCAGCCACAAGTCTCAGATCTCAGTGCGACACTTTCTTTGCCTCCTGGGCCACATGGCCTCCATGGTACTTGTGACCCCAAACACCCGTCTCCACATGAGAACAGCTCAGTGGTGCCTCAGAGATCAGTGGACACAAGCCACCGGACGACTCTGAGACAGGATCAGAGTGTCCAAACGACTGATGAAGTCATTGGCGTGGTGGCTTACTACCCAACCTGCTCGAGGGAGTGCCTTTTCAGCCTCCCTCGCACACAAGAGTGCTGATGACAGATGCCTCCTTACTGGGCTGGGGAGCCCATTGCCAGGGATCATGCACTCAGGGGTTGTGGTCTCCTCAGAAGAGTACACACCAAATCAACCTCTTAGAGCTTCGGGTGATTCGCCTAGCTCTTCAAACCTTCTGTCATGTTCTCTCACATCAGTCTGTCTTGGTGCAGACTGACAATCAGGTAGCGATGTTCTACGTGAACAAGCAGGGAGGTACAGGGTCCCATCCCCTATGTCAGGAGACCCTCAACCTCTTCTCCTTTGCAATCAGGCAGGGTATGTCCCTCAAACCAGTTTGCCTGCCAGGTTAGGAGAACTTCTAGCAGACAAGCTAAGCAGGATTCTTCAACCTCACGAGTGGCAACTGAATCCGGAAGTGGCCCAGCAGATCTTCCACTGCTGGAGGCATCCGTCCATAGATCTCTTTGCCAGTCCGCAAAATCACCAGTTGCCCAGCTTTTGCTCCAGGCAGCCACACCCTCAGAGGGTGGCTGCAGATACTTTTCTGATCTCCTGGTCAGGGGGCCTCATGTATGCATTTCCTCCCAAACCTCTGGTGGCCCAGACTCTGTTCAAAATCATAGAAACATGATGACAGAAAAAGACCACATGGCCTATCTAGTCTGTCCTTCCATAACAACAGTCCACTTTTTACCTTTAGAGATCCTCTGTGTTGGTCCCATGCTTTGTTGAATTCAGTTACTGTCCTCATCTCTACCACCTCCACTGGGAGACTATTCCATGGATCCACTACTCTTTCTGTAAAGAAATATTTCCGCATATCACCCCTGAATCTATCTCCCTTCACCCTCATCCCATGTCCCCTTGTAGCAGAACTTGCTTTCAATTGAAAGAGGCTCTCTCCCTGAACTTTTATGCCACGGAGGTATTTAAACATCTCAATCATATCACCTCTATCACGCCTTTCCTCTAAGGTGTACATATTAAGATCCTTAAGTCTGTCCTCATATGCTTTATAATGAAGCCCATTAATCATTTTAGTAGCAACCCTCTGCACCTACTCCATCCTGTTCACATCCTTTTGAAGGTGCGGTCTCCAGAATTGCACACCATACTCCAAATGAGGTCGCACCAAAGACTTATACAGAGGCATTATCACCTCCTTTTTTCTGCTAGCCATTCCTCTCCGTATGCACCCAAGCATCCTTCTAGCTTTTGCCATCGCCTTTTCTACCTGTTTAGCTACTTTAAGATCATCAGACACAACCACGCCTAGGTCCCGCTCTTCTTTAGTGGACAAAAGTACTTCACCTCCTATACTGTATTGCTCCCTTGGATTGCTGCAGCCCAAATGCATGACCTTACATTTTTTTACATTAAATCCCAGCTGCCAAATTCTAGACCATTCTTCAAGCTTAGCTAGATCCCTCCTCATGTTATCTACACCTTCCTGGATGTCTACTCTATTGCAGATTTTGGTATCATCTGCAAAGAGGCAGACCTTACCCGACAGCCCTTCCGCTATATCACTAACAAAGATGTTAAAAAGAATCGGACCAAGGACAGATCCCTGGGGCACACCACTGGTAACATCCTTCTCAGAGTGAGCTCCATTTACTTGTACTCTTTGTCGCCTCCCACCCAACCAATTTCTAACCCAAGCAGTAAATTTAGGGTCCATCCCTAGGGTGCTCAGTTTGTTTATAAGTCGCCTGTGAGGAACAGTGTCAAAGGCTTTACTGAAATCTAAATACACCACATCTAGAGCTCTCCCTTGGTCCAACTCCCTGGTCACCCAGTCAAAGAAATCAATCAGATTTGTCTGACAAGACCTGCCTCTGGTGAATCCATGCTGCCTCGGATCCTGTAATCCGCTGGACTCCAGAAACCTCACTATTTTCTCTTTCAGCAGCGTTTCCAATAATTTACTCACCACCGAAGTTAAACTAACCGGCCTGTAGTTTTCAACCACATCCTTACTTCCGCTTTTGTGTAAAGGCACCACATGAGCTCTCTCCAGTCCTTTGGCACCACTCCCGACTCCAACGAGGCATTGAAAAGGTCAGTCAGTGGAGTTGCTAGAATGTTCCCAAGTTCCCTCAGTATTCTAGGGTGTATCCCATCCGGTCCCATCACTTTGTCTACTTTAAGTTGAGCTAGTTTCTCACGAACACAGTCTTCTGAAAATTGTTCAAGATGTCCCTCGCTTCTGTTCTTATTTGTGGGTGTTTTCTGAGGTCCTGCTCCTGGTTCTTCATCTGTGAACACAGAACAAAAATATTTGTTAAGCAATTCCGCTTTATCCTTATCAGCTTCTACATATTCCCCCCCTGCACCCTTGAGTCTGACAATACCACTTTTGCCCTTCCTCTTCTCACTAATATATCTGAAAAATGTCTTATCCCCCCATTTTATTGCATTGACTATTTCCTCCTCCTTTTGAATCTTTGCCTTCTTGACTACTTTGCTAGCTTCTCTAAGTTTTTCCAAATACAGATGCCTGTCTTCCTCTCTCTGTGATCTCTTGTATTTCATGAAGGCCTCCCTCTTTTTCTTCACTTTTTCAGCTACTTCCTTCGAAAACCATAACAGTCTCCTGTTCCTTTTGCCTTTATTTACCATTTTAACAAAAAGGTTGGTTGCCTCTAAAATACCCCCTTTCAGTTTTGCCCACTGTTTTTCTACATCCCCCAGCTGTTCCCATCCCACTAACGACTCCCTGAGGTATTGGCCCATCTTCGCAAAGTTAGTCTTCCTAAAGTCTAAGATCCTCACCTTGGAATGGATTATAACAGCCCTAGTCCTAATACTGAACCACACCATCTGGTGATCACTGGATGCAAAATGATCTCCCACTACAACATCAGAAACACTTTCACCATTGGTAAGCACCAAGTCCAGTATGGCCCCTTCACGTGTGGGGTCTGTTACCAATTGCCTGAATAGTTCTCCCTGTAGAGAATCCAGGATCTCCTTACTTCTAGATGATACTGCAGCAGGAATGTGCCAATCAACATCTGGCATATTGAAATCTCCTATTAGTAGCACTTCCCCTTTCCTAGCAATGCTGCGCATGTCTTCAATTAACTCTCTGTCCACCTCTTCCTCTTGTGAGGGAGGTCTGTATATCACACCAATGTAAATAGATTTCTCTTTCCCTCTTTCTAGTTTAACTTCAAGGGCCTCATCCTCCTCTCATGGATCCCAGGTATCCCCAAAGTCAAAACCCAAGTTTGCATCGAAGCAAGACAAAACATTCATAGGGCATTGCATCGGAGGTGGACTGCCTGCGAAACAGCCCTGGTGGGAGGCCCTGTCTTCCAAAACCACAAAGAGGCTCCAAGATGCTCCTGAAGCCTCGACCTCAGAGCTACTGGTGCTATGCTCCAGGATGAGTAGCGCAAGTACCTGTGACTGATACCCAAGCATCAGCAACCTTGATGGATCAGCACATACTAGCCATCGAGTAGAGCTTAGCAGCTCTCATGGCAGCCTCAGTACCTATCAAGCCCTTCACTCCAGGCACCTGTCCGTCGGTACCGGTATCGGTACCGACATCGACAATAGTTGCCGGTATGACATCGTTGCCACCCATTCCTTCCCTGGAAACCATCACCGATATTGGTTCCCAACCCAAGAAGCTCACTGAGGCCGATACCTCAGAACACCGGTACCGACATCGAGCTTCATATGAACACAGTACTTGTTGATACTTCAAGTCCTCCGATTCCAAATCCAGCATTTCGGATGCGGAATTGCTCAATTCTGTGTGCCCCGGGACCTTCCTTCGGAGCCTTTTCCACCACAACGGCGATGCATGTCACCTCCGGAGGACATGTCCTTCCAGGAATTCATTCAGACCTAGTCAAGGTTCTCTCCATCACGGTAACATTGGAGAAGGAGCCAAGGGTGGAGGAGTTGGAAATCCTCCAATACCCAACAGCACTGAAAGAGTCAGCCACTCTGTCGGTGCACTGCATTCTTCATGATCTTATGCTTCATATGTGGGAGACTTCTCTCACAGTCTCCCCTCACAGTAGATGCCTCGATACCATGTATCGGGTACCAGAGTGCCCGGACTTCCTTGGTGGTCGAATCGGTGATGTGCAGAATCAAAAGCTTGAAGATCCTCTCCTCTAACCCTTCAGGTAGAGAATCAAGAATCCTCAATGCCTTTGGGCATCGATGCTTTCAAGCTTCCATTCTCTCGGCTAGGTTCAACTCTTATATACTTTACATGGGAATGTTCCTCAAAGAGGTATCCAGGGATCTTGAATCCTTTGCCCCCTTTCTTCCAAATGATAAGAGAGCAGACTATCTTGCCCTAGACAAGCAAAGCCAGAATGTATCAAAGTTTGTTAATAGAGCCAACTTTGATGCTTTTGAATACACAAGCAATATGCATCAGTGTATGCAGAATTATATGACTTCAAACCTCAGATATTGAACAGTGGGTTCAAGATAAGCTGGCCAACATTGCACAGGAGAAAACCTTTTTGACAAAGACTGGCAAGATAAGGCCTCCTAATTAGAGTCAGAAAACTCTAAAGAGACTCTCTAGAACAACAACTGACCCTGTTAGAAAAAAGGCAACTGCAAGGAAGTCTTTCTGCAATAATAATAAGAAATTCTACTCTTCTTATCCTCTTGCCTCTCAGTTCCTCGGCCAGCTGCATAGCCACAGTCTGCGCCTGGTTTTAACTCTTTTCTAGAGAACATTGTCACCCTGCCTCTGGAGGGCCCCCACCTCCTCCACAAAACAGGCAGACTGGGTCACTATGCCCACAGATGGCACCTCAGAGCAGTGGACACTAAACATAGTCCAAGAGGGGTACAGACTTCATCTGCAAACTCTGTCCCTTCCACTTTCACAGGGGAATTTCAAATGCAACTTCCATTTGCTACTCTTCTAGAGAACAAGGTGTCTTCTCTTCTGTCTCAGGGTGCTATAGAGAATGTCCTGACATCCCAGCAGGGAATGGGTTTGTACTGTGCATACTTTCTCATTCCAAAGAAAACCGGAGGTTTCTGAGGCTCATTTTGGACCTCAGAAACCTCAGCAAGTTTCTAGTCCTGAAAAGTTCAAGATAATCTCTCTCGGAACCGTTCTTCCCTACCTCCAGAGTCAGGACTGGCTCTGTTCTCTAGATCTTAAAGAAGTGTACACACATATCCTCATCCATCCAGGACACAGGAAATATCTACGCCTCACCTTTCAGGGAAAGCATAGTTACTCACCTGTAACAGGTGATCTCCGGGAACAGCAGGAATAAGTCTTCACATATGGGTAAACGTCGGTACCGACGGAGCCCGTGCGGGAACACTCCCCAGCTTCCCAAAAAGAAAACCTTTGGGAGCATGCCCACACGCATGCGCGCTGCCTTCCCGCCTATTCACTTCCCTCTCATCAGTTGAGTTTGTAGCTGAGATCGAAGGAGGGAAGTAGACAAATTAGAAAGAGAGAGAGAGAGAGAACAACTCCTAGGGGAGGTGGGTGAGTTGTGAAGACTTATTCCTGCTGTTCCCGGAGATCACCTGTTACAGGTGAGTAACTATGCTATCTCCAGGAACAAGCAGGAATGAGTCTTCACATATGGGGACTCCCAAGCTAAAAGATGCCTAGAGGAGGCCCCAGCATGTTGCAAATCTAGTGGATGGACCATGCTTTCTCCCTAGAACCTCAGGCATCCAAAGGGATGGAGGGTAGGAGTTGAACTAAAAAGGGTGCTGTAGAACAGCTTGACTAAACAAGGTATCTGGGGAGGGGCCTTGTGTAGATAAAAACTGTTAGTAAGTGAATACCAAGTCCCAATCCTTGAAGTGGATCTTACCCAAAGGTATTGTGAAAGTATTTGTTGAGGCTGATATGGGTCTGTTATAAAGAGCTACCATATCATCCTCACAAGGAATTTGTTTACTGTGATAAGTACAGGAAATAAAATTTGCAATACAGGTAGATATAAGAAACCTTAATGGCTAGAATTAACCCCAGAAAAAACTGGGTGAGTTTTATATGAGGTTGGGACTTTGGAGAAAAGCTAAAGCTTCTGTAAGTCCAGAATCTAAAATAAACTTTCTTTCCTTGGAGCAGGATAGTGCCCTAGGAAAGAAAATTTTAAGCTAAAACTGACTGGCGTGGAGGAAAAAGCAAAATTGCCTTTTACAGACAAAGAGGATGGGTTTTTAGAACCCCTCTATCCAGATGAGAAAACATTGTATTAGGCGGTTTCGCCGCAATTTCTGAAGATCAGTAATGTGTCTTTCATAAGTGATCACACTTAAGATAAGGACTTGCATTGAGAGCTTCAGATGTAACGTAACCAGATTATGACAGTAGATGTAAAAGTGGTTACGGTAATGAAGGTCTTTCTCTGTTTTACCAGAGAAGTTGGTTGTCCATTTAAAAATTGATGGTATGCTTTAACAGCATTAACCTGGACAGTAAACAATATTTCAGAGTCAGATTTTATAAGAGATTTGTGTGATAACAGAAGGGTTAGACCTTCTTGAGAATACTCATTGAGAATCACTTATTAGTGAAAGTGTAAGAATGATATGTAAGGTTTCATGGAAACTAGTAGAATATTCTTATTTGAAGGAAAGGTCTAGGTTTTAAAAGTCTAGTCCTTGAAAAAACCAGGTCTTAAGACCTACGTGAAGGAGTGCAGAGGAGATCCCTAATCTTAAGTCAGAGGATCTGGGTCCTTCTAACTTCAGTGTGGTAGCTGGAAAGAAAGACGCAATGTAAGGTGATACCATATTTGCCTCTCTATGAGGGCACTATGAGTATCATGCACTCTTTGTTCATTATCAGCTTCAATTATCAGATAAGGACCGACTGCAGCGACCAGAAATGCATCCCTGTTGTAAGAGTTCCACTGAAGAAGTGGAACAACCTAGGGAGTTGTGCAATTCCCTAAGCTTTCACATCGTCTAGGCCCTGGTTCCCCTCCCTTAAAAGGAAATTTAAGGAAGATGGAAAGGATAGGAGAACCAGTCATGTAGAAACATGACTGGGTAGAGCCCATCAGTTGAAGCTTTTCTAACCACCTGGAAGCTACCTACCAGGGGTGAACTCTGACGCTCTCTGGCAAAGGCAAATAGTTGCAGAGCTTTATTGCATAGTTGCAGAGAGCATGTTGTAGGTTGCTTAGGTGAGACCTGGCTGTTTGATTGCCAGTGTGCAACCGAATGTATTCTGTTCAAGCTGAAATAGAATTGAAAATGGCTAAGAATAGAAAAACAGGCTTCTTTACCTGCAATGATAAACTGTCCAAGTGGGTTCTAGACCCTCTCTTGGGCCATTTGTTATTAAGACAGCAGAAACCATCAGGTCCTATAGTCTACAGACAAACTTAAGAGTGGTAATACTAAAATTTTGTCTAATAAGCTGTCTTAAAAAGAAGTATTTAAAAGAACAGCTCAAAGATACGCAGGCAGCGTAGATTAAGCAGAAACCCATGTGAGCTGTATGTTGAAGCGAGCTGGTATAACCCACATTGTGGATTTTTTCGCTTCCCTTAATATAGGGTTTCCTAAGCCTTTTGAGCTGACTGTGCTCTGATGAACAGAATAACCCTGGTAGGGATTCCCAGAATGCTATTGTGCATTTGGTAACAACCGTAGTGCAAAAAGAAACCCAAGGGGGAAAACTCTGTATTGGAGAGACTTACTGGAGTAGGAATGGAAGAAATTCCTACAGCTTTAGTGAAAAAGCTCTCCAGTTGAATAATGTTCCCCTTGGAGACTAAGGGGTATGTTTACTAAACCGTCTTAACGTGCGCTCTGCGACGTTATCGTGCGATAAGGTACCTTATCACCTGATGAAGGCACCTTACTGGGCGATAAGGTACCTTAGCGCGCGATAACGCATGCAGCGGCGCAAACGAGCGCTGAAGGCGGAAAAAGGCTTCCGGAGGGCAGAGGAAGGCTCCCCAGGGGCGGAGAGAAGGGATCAATGGGTGGACAGTGGGAGGGGAGAGGCTCACCGCACACTAACGTTGTGAAATCCGAGGCTCAAAACTAACCCCAGTGAAACCCTGGCGTTAGAGCTGATTTAAAGGGAAAAGAAACCATTTCCGTCAGCAATGTACAGCAAAAGTAGGGAAACCTACAAAAAGTGATACATGTGCACGGAACAAAAGGGCAAATAAAATTTTAAAATGTACAGATGAAAATGTAAAAATAAAATAACCAAGCTGGCCAATAGTGATATCAATGGGAAACATAAAAAAACACTTCCAAGAAAGCTTAAAAAAAAAGATATGAATTTTGGAAGGGTCTATGCTCTGTCCCCATACAAGGTGAATGAGCCCACAGTGTAATTGCGCTGAGCAGGGTTTCCGACTCCATTGGCCAGGTTTTCTATGGCGTGCACATGTTCCACAACAGCAGGGCGGGCATGTCGGAATGGGCAACTGGACAGATGCTGGAAAAAGGGACACAGAGGGCTGCAGGCGGCACATGCTGTGGTGCAGCTGGGCCACAGTGCGGACTAGGGTGATGCCTAGCTGGCCCATAGGAATGCTGAAACAGTAGAGCAGCCAGACAGCAACTGCTGAGGGCCCAACATGGGCACGAGTGTGCTCCCCACAGTGTCACAGGGGATAGTACCCAGCACGTACCCCGAAGGGCACGGAACATTGGCATGCAGTGCTGAGGGGAAGCGTGGACAGCTATGCAGGCATCCCTACCCCTGAACCCGCACAATAGGCAGCCGCCTACCCGCACAATGGATGGCCTGAGACTGCGTTCCACCAGCACCACCAGCAGAAGGGCATGTCAGCATGGTGGCAGAGGGATACTGGTTGTGGAGGGGGCAGTGGCAGCTGCACAGAGCAGACCGTGGCCTAACCCTGTTTAGGTGGGTGCCGTGCACTACAACAGACAGGCTTTGTCTGACAAACAGTCATGGTATCTCCAGGGAATGCACTATCTCTGTGGCAATACAGTGGTGCAGTGCACACAGCCAGTGTATTCAGAAGCAGAAGGTCACAGGTTCAAGTCCCAGCTGTGGTTCTTGCCAACCCAGTCCTCATATTTTACCCACTACTAAAACGTGCTAATACAGACAGAACCTTTATTGCAGATGACGTAAACATGCCCAAAATACCTACATTTTACCCTACAGAGCACAGACACCATAAACATGCACATTACCTAGAACAGAGTCTCCCAAATGCAGTCCTGGAGGGCCAAACACCATTCAGGTTCCATGCTGTGTCTAATAAAGATGCCTGTGCTGCATTTCTATGCGCCGCCCCCATGGTATGCAGATGTATCTCATGCATATTCAAGAGGGACAGCATGAAAACCCGAACAGTGTCTGGCCCACCAGGACTGGAGTCGGGAACCTCTGCCCTAAAGCAGCGGCCAACAGGGCACACCCACACCCACAGGCTCCATTATCCAATGCCTCCTGGAGAGGCAGGATGTTGGGTCCTGCGTGCATCTCCCAATACTAGGACTTGCATACCTTAGCAATGCCACCCTAAACCTGGGAATACGTTACACAGCTATCAAAAGGTTGCTATGATTACTCGCAGATAGCAATTCCAAGGTTAAGTACAATTTTTTGAGTGAGCTGCATCATAGCAACCTTTCTGATGTCTGTGGAGTGTGCTACAGGTCTTGTGTCTGACTGTGTTTACCACCCTGGGGGGTGACCCCAACAGTATTGCGTACCATAGCCATGCCTGCACTCTGCCCAGGACTGGTGCGGTGGCCAGGGCTGCCAAACACCTCTATAGTTGCACAATGCTGGCATAGGTGTGGGGAGTGTGTGTCTGTCTATCCAGTGTGTGGTGGCTGCAAACACCCTCCACAGCCCACACTGCCAGCACTGTTGCCAGTATTGGCCTCCCAATGTGCATAATGAGGAGCAAGGTACTGTGGAAATAGCCAGGATAGGGTGGCCTGGCCTGAATTCATCTGTGCATAGCATAGGGCAATGGCTCGGACACTGTAGTGGCCGGCCACCACCTGCATGGACAGGGTGGCCACAGTATGTCCTGCTGGGAAGTCACTCTCACCCTGACTGAGCAGTGACCACGGCATGGCTAGGTTCCCCCATAGTGCTATATAGTATTTTTTTCATGTGATATTTATGGGTTCTCTTTTTGGGCCCAATCACTGACTTATCTGCTTGGTGTGTATGCTGACATCCGAGTTCTGGGTACATGCATCTTCTCCAGGAACATGCACTATGGACTAGCTAGCAGACTGTCTGCGGCTAGTATGTGTCTTGCTGGAACACCGTGCAGCGGCTGGAGGCTTGCTGCTGGAGAATGTCAGAAAGTGGTGGGGGACAACTGTGCATTTCCAGGCCTACTGTCTGTCTGCTATTGCTTTATGGATGTGTACAGCTCTGCATTGCTTGCCCTGTAGGGTGTCTGTTCCCCAGCAGGACTGGGCTTGATGGTCCCCTCTACTGCCACCATTGCAGGGAGGTAGAATGTGGATCTGTTGGTAAGGTGATCCTGTTTCCCACCCTGAGCCCCAGAGTGTGGGTTGTGTGGTGGTACATAATCTGCCTATGGGTCCAAACACCCCTCCTTCACCTACATCATGTAACCATGGCACCAACACAGGATATGCACTATTCTGCATGCATCATAGCCCATAAGGGCTAGACATGACTGAGAAATACAGAAGGACACACATGTATCCTAGGTGTGTCTGCAAGAACTACCTATCACACACAGTAGCACTGATGGGGACCTGCAGCATAGCGCATTTCAGCCATGAAAGGTGCTGTGGACCTGGTGCTGGGTGCCCCACCTCACCCTCAGGGTGAGCACAGTACCCGCACAATGTGACGGTCTGTAGCTACTCTGTGCCAGTACCACACACAGACGGTTCCCCCTACCAGGCCGAGGTGCTGTGGGGGTGCATACCCCATCTTGTGCCCATCTGTAGACTGCTGATTTGCATGTGCAGTGCATCATGGGTACGGGTGGCTTAATTTCACTGCCTGTGGGTCAAGAGGTCATGGGTTCAAATCCATGGTGGGGTTATTTGATAAGGCTGTCCGAGGCATTGTCTATTTTTAATGTATATTAGTGCTGTCAGCAGAAACACCCTCAGTGTACTGTAACCATAAGGCACTCCATAAGGCGCCCTATAAAGCGCCTTATAAGGCACCTTATAGTGCGCCCTATAAAGCGCCTTATCAGGTGTCCTCTAAAGCGCCTTATAGGGTGCCCTATAGGGGACATTATAGAGTGCCTTGGTGGACAGTGCACTTTATAATGTGCCCTATGGAGTGCCTTATACGGCACCTTAGGTTATGGCATGTGAGGGTGTGTTTGCTGGCAGCACTAATTAAACTACAAATAAAATGCCTCAAAACTCACACGTAAAAGCTACTGGCTCAGCTAGCCTTATGGATTAGGCACACTGGGGTATTGAACTCATGACCCCTGTACCAGCAGTCAGTGTATTAACCATTGTGCTACACCTCTGTTTCTGTGTTTGTTTGTCTGCGCGCCTACTTAAGATTACCGCGCGTTAACGTGCTTAGCGGCATCTCGCCCGATAATGTGCGCAGCGCACGTTATCGCGCGATTATCCCGTTTTGCTACTTTAAGACCGACACGCTCACTCCTTTTATGGCAGCCTGCACACTATCGCCAGGCGCACGTTAAGACGGTTTAGTAAACATACCCCTAAATGTCCCAAATGAAAGGGATAGAAAACAATACAGAGTTGAGAGAACCTACAATTTGGTAAGTCCTTGTAGATGACTAGTTAGAGTTCTTTTGCAGTTTAAACTATGAGACATCCTCTTACAGGTAACTGTAAAAAGGTGAAGGATATAGTTCACCTTGTTGCTACGTTTCCTGCCCCTCCCCCTTTTTTTCCTTTTTTTTTTTTAAATTTGTTTATTTAGATTTTCCTGAATACAAGAATAAATCAATACAAAAATATCCTTTAACAAAGATCATAAGGCATCCAAGATCAAAATATCATTCACATTAATGAAAACACATCAAGAGAGAGAGAGACCAAATGTAACTCCCCCAAAAGGGAGATAAACAAATATCAAGGAAAAAGGAGTTTAAGTAAAACTCCAAATTTGGGAGCACAAGTGAAAAAGCTAACCCACCTAAACTTCACCCTCCCTAGTCACACCTTCCTTATCGGCAAGAAACTGACGCAGATGAATCACATCAATATACACATAATCCCGACCCTCATAAGTTACTAAACATCGACAGGGAAACTTCAAGAAAAAAGAGGCCCCCAGGGCTACAACCCGGGCTCTAAGTTTGAGGAACTGCTTCCGCCGAGCCTGAGTCACCCGACCCACATCTGGAAAAACCTGGAGTTTATATCCACAAAACATTGCATCTTTACATTTAAAATAAGCACGTATAATTCGCAGTTTGAGAGATTCAGACCCGAATGTCACCACCAAAGTACAACGCTTCGGAATGACATCCAGCGAATCCTGCAAAACTCCGTTAAATTAAGGCCAGCCGAATTATCCAAGGGAGGAGATTCCTCCTTGGCCTGCGACATTGCCTTAGAACCAGGAAAAAAGGAATACAATTGCACAATATCCAGAGAATCATTTAAATGTAAGATCTCAGATAAATACTTTTTCAGCAATATCTCAGGAGAAAGCAAGTGAGTGGAAGGAAAATTAAAAAAACGCAGGTTCCAAGCCCGCTGTTGATTTTCAAGCAATTCCAAATGATAGAAAACTGAGGAAACATCCTTAACAAAAACAGCATTAGAATCCTGATACGTTTGGAGCTGAGAATCAACCCGGGCCAGAGAACCAGCGACAGCAGTCATTTGATTATCAATAGTTTTAACCTTAGCAACAACATCATGTGAGAAATTACACAAAGAGTTAACAGTAGTAGTCAAACGAGACTCAATCTTTTGAAGCACTGACCAAATATTCAAAAGGGTCACCTCACTTTTAAGTGGCACAAAATGATTTTCAGAAGTGGGAGGGACCACAGGAACTAACACCAGAGATGCATCTTGCAAGGGTAACTCCAAGGGCGTAGAAGAGTGTGAAGGTTGGGGGAAGGGAGGTGGTGTCCGGATGTCCGGGCTCAGAGAAGCCCCATCCAGAGACTGGCCAGCAGGTGGAAGGGAAGTTATGTGTTTATCCATAGGGCTGGACACCTTACCTCCATCCCCTGATGTTACCTTGGCAGCTGGTTTCGCCTTCCGTTTCCCCATCGAAGAACACACAACCACTAGCGCTCCTGAAAACCACCACAGGAGCACCAAAGGAGCACACAAGGAGCGTGTCTAGCCCATTGTGACACGCCCCTTAGGACACGACCCCACGGGCTGCGAACACGCGGGCGCGTGTAACTCCCGCTTGCTTTGTAGGTCTCGGGGGCTCCTCGGCACAAGGGGCGGCTACCCACTGCCTGCAGCAGTCTCTGCAGGCACCACAGCTCCAGCCAACCACACTGCTCCGCGGCAAGGAAAAACTGCGGCAGCTCCCACACAAAGCAGCTCTCTCTCCAGTGAGGCATAGCTCCCACTGTGCTTTGTAGGTCTCGGGGGGGTCCTCGGCACAAGGGGTGGCTACCCACTGCCTGCAGCAGTCTCCGCAGGCACCCAGCTCCAGCCGACCACGCTGCTCCGCGGCAAGGAAAAACCGCGGCAGCTCCCACACAAAGCAGCTCTGTCTCCAGCGAGGTACAGCTCCCGTTGTGCTTTGTAGGTCTCGGGGGGGTCCTCGGCACAAGGGGCGGCTACCCACTGCCTGCAGCAGTCTCCGCAGGCACCCAGCTCCAGCCGACCACGCTGCTCCGGCGGCAAGGAAAAACCGCGGCAGTTCCCACACAAAGCAGCTCTCTCTCCTTTTTTTTTTTAAAAACAGGGGGAGCAGAAACTTGTTAACTTTAGAGCATGATTGTTCTCAATTGCTCTTGGAGCTAGGAGAGTGGATTTCCTTTGAAATAAGAGATTCATTTCCAGAGGTAAAGAGTTGACTCAGTGTGTCACTGCTGTCTCAGTCTGGATGAATCAAATTCAAATGCCTGTTTTGATAAAAAGGAAGGTTTATAGGTTCTGAATTTCATACAGAAAGAAGAAAAGACTAAGCAAATAAAATATCAGAAACCCTGCAGTTACTGGGTCTGCAGAACCTGTTGAGGTTTTGGTTTTCTTAGTCTGGTTTGATGTTACCCTGTTTGGGAAACATCTGCGTGATGGGTAGAAGATGGATAAAACCTTTTTCCCCTAGGGGAATAAAGTCTTTTAGAAGATCTTTTAATAGCTGAGATAGAGGAAATTTTTGACAGTCCTCTGACAGTAAGCTTATCAGTGTCTAACTGACTTGCTTGAAATAGACAATCCTTGTTGAAGAGATTCTCTTCAGTACAAGGACTATTTCCCAGCTTTACTTATACCCATTTATCCAAGTCTGAAGCTTTGAGCCAGGTAATACATCGTGCTCCTATGGCTATAGCAGAGGTTCTGCTAATACACTCAAAGCAGTCCAAGGAAGCACCATTAAGGAATTTAGAGATATTTTGAGCATGTTTGACTAATAATAAATAGTCTGCTCTTGAAGAAAAGGGTTCAAAAGCTTTAAGTTCTTTGTAACCTCTTCAAGAGAGAATCCCATATAGAAAATATATGAGATAATTCTTGCTGAAAGCATGGATGCTTGGAAGCATCGACGCCCAAAAGCATCTAAGGTTCTAGACTCACGACCTGGCGGGTAAGAAGAATGCTTTTTTGCACTCTTAGGGGTATGTTTACTAAGCAGTCTTAACGTGCGCCAGGCGATAGTGTGCAGGATGCCATAAAAGGAGTGGGCATTTCGGTCTTAACGTAGCAAAACGGAATTATCGCGCGATAACGCGCGCTGCACACATTATCACGCGATAACGCGTGCTGCGCACATTATCAGACAAAACGCCACTAAGCACGTTAACGCGCGATAATCTTAAGTAGGCGTGCAGACATGCAAACATAGAAGCAGAGGTGTAGTACAATGGTTAATACACTGACTGATGGTACAGGGGTAATGAGTTTGATCCCCCAGTGTGCCTAATGCATAAGGCTGGCTGAGACATCACCCTTTATGTTTAGGTAGTGATTTTTGAGGCATTTTATTTTTATTTTAATTAGTGCTGCCAGCAAACACATCCTCATGGTGGCGTAACCTAAGGTGCCGCATAAGGCACCCCATAACGCACTCCATAGGGCACATTATAAAGTGCACTGTCCGCCAAGGCACCCTATAATGTCCCCTATAGGACACCTTATAAGGCACCTTATAAGGCGCTTGATAGGGCGCCTTATAAGGCACCCTTTAAGGTGCCTTATGGGGCACCTTAAGGTTACAGTACTCTGAGGGTGTTTTTGCTGGCAGCACTAATGTACATTAAAAATAGACAATGCCTCAGACAGCCCTATCAAATAACCCCACCATGGGCTTGAACCCATGACCTCTGGCTTCACAGGCAGTGAAGTAACCAGTGGGCTACAGCTCTATAGCTGCTAACAAACCCCTGGCTGGCTGCAGAAGGACTGCACGTCACCACACAAACTGTCTGCTGTGGTTACCAGAATAGGGTTAACCCACCCGTACCCATGATGCACTGCACATGCAAATCAGCAGTCGACAGATGGGCACAAGATGGGGTATGCACCCCCACAGCACCTCAGCCTGGTAGGGGAACTGACCGTGTGTGGTACTGGCACAGAGTAGCCACAGACCATCACATTGTGCGGGTACTGTTCTCACCCTGAGGGTGAGGTGGGGCGCCCAGCACCAGACCCACAGCACCTTTCATGGCTGAAATACGCCATGCTGCAGGTCCCCATCAGTGCTACTGTGTGTGATAGGTAGTTCCTGCAGACACACCTAGTTACATCTGTGTCCGTTTGTATTTCTCAGTCATGTCTAGCCCTTATGGGCTATGAGGCACCCAGAATGGTGCATATCCTGTGTTGGTGCCGAGCTGTACACATCCATAAAGCAATAGCAGACAGACAGTAGGCCTGGAAATGCTCAGCTGCCCCCCACCACTATCTGACATTCTCCAGCCGCTGCACCCTGCAACATGTTCCAGCAAGACACATACTAGCTGCAGACAGTCTGCTAGCTAGTCCATAGTGCATGGACCTGGAGGAGATGTGTGTACCCTGAACTGGGATGTCAGCATACACACCAAGCAGATAAGTCAGTGATTGGGTCCCAAAAGGGACCCATAAATATTACAAGAGAGAAATACTATATAGCACTAGGGGGGAACCTAGCCATGCTGTGGTCACTGCTCAGTCAGGGTGAGAGTGACCTCCCAGCAGGACATGCTGTGGCCACGCTGTCCATGCAGGTGGTGGCCGGGCATTACAATGTCCAAGCCATTGCCCTATGCCCTGTACAGATGCGGCCAGGCCAGGCCACCCTATCCAGGCTATTCCCACAGTACCTTGATCCTCATTATGCACATTGGCAGGCCAATACTGGCAACAGTGCTAGCAGTGTGGGCTGTGGAGGGTGTTGGCAGCCACCACACACTGGATAGACAGACACACTCTCATTTTCAATGTTTATTTGCACTTTTGTTCCGTGCACATGTATCACATTTATCACTTTTTTGTAGGTTTCCCTGATTTTGCTGTACATTGCTGACAGAAATTGTTTCTCTTCCCTTTAAATCAGCTCTAAAGCCAGGGTTTCACTGGCGTTAGTTTTCAGCCTCGGATATCACAGCATTAGTGTGCAGAGAGCCTCTCCCCTCCCACTCTCCGCCCATTGACCCCTTCTCTCCGCCCCTGGGGAGCCTTCCTCCACCCTCCGGGAGCCTTTCCACGCCTTCAGCTCTTGTTTGCGCCGCTGCGTGCGTTATCATGTGATAAGGTACCTGTGCGCCTGAAAAAGCACCATTATCGCGCGATAAGGTACCTTATCGCACGATAACGTCACAGAGCGCACATTAAGACGGTTTAGTAAACATACCCCTTAATGCGCCTCATTGCTGATTCTACTACTATAGAATGATGAGGAAGTTGAGTCTTTTGAATACCTGGAGAAGGTGTCAAGTCTTTGAGAATGTGAAGATACCATTAAGGGGGTTTCCCACATTCTTAATAATAGATCCTGTAAGATCTGATGTACAGGAAGCATAAACATCTCCTTTGAAGCCCAGGGGTATTGCAGAGTTCCTGAATCCCTTGGTCTAGACTCTTTTTGAGTTATGGAAATGGCAAGTAGCTTTGCCATATCAAGCACAAAAGCTTGAGAGGAAATCTCTTCTGAGGGGTACCCTCCAAATTGAGGGGTAAAAGCTGGAACTGGTGAAAGTTCAGCTGTGGTACCCATGGATTCATCCCAGTCATCAGAATCGGAAGACTTGAAAGGATGAAGCACCGGATTTTCTTTAAAAAGATGTCTTCCGTACCGCTCGAGGTCAGTACCAAGCCGAGTCGGTACCGAATCCTCTATGCTTGAGAGCGATTCCAGGCTCGGCATTGGAGGAAGCCAGCCCATCAAAGGAGACATCAACGGTACTGGTAGTGGTGCCAATGTCGATACCAGCACGTGCACTGATGCCGATGGCAATGCCAGCACTGGTAGCGATGCCCATACCGGCATCGACACCGACACCGGCACTGACATCGATGCCGATACTGGCACCGATGCCGACATGGGCATTCGGGGAACGGTCTGCAGCGACTCTAGCGGTACTGAAGTAGCTGAAAGATTCGCTAGACCAAGTTCGATGGCGAGGAGTCTTTCATCCATCACCATAGCCGATGCCGAGGTATCGGTACCGCTCGAAGCGGCCAGATCCACTGAGCATGGCACAGGTATGTCCATGGAGGTAAAAACCTCGGGAACAACCTGAAGCCCTGATAATGCTTTGGAGCCCGAAGACTCCCGCCGGGACTGTATTGCCATAATGTCCTCAAGGGCAACGCCAGAGGCATCTCGATGCTTAGAAGGAGATCTACCTCTCGAGGACTGGCTAGTCTTAACAGACTTTTGATTGGTTACCTGACCCTGGGGGGAAGAAGACATTCTGGCTGGTGACATCAGGCCTGATGTGAACCGGGTATCGAGTTATGCTCAATCTTGAAGACTTCTTCTAGTTAAACTCCTGCAGGCGAAGCACTCCATCGAGTAATGGTCAGGACCTAAACACTTTAGACACTAATTATGAGTGTCTACTAATTTAGTTGTACCGCCACACTTTGAGCATTTCTTAAGGATAGTGGCTGGCTTTTCCATGAGGAAAGTATAGAGGCCTAGTGTCCAAAATACTTCAGCACTAAGTAGGAACGAAAATATTCTTTAGTGAAAAAGGAACATTTTCAGTAAAAAGAAAGAAAAGCACCGGTGGTACCGGTGGGCGTCGAACAAAGGCAGGCACGACCACAAAAAATAAAAATAAAAAAGAAGAATTTTCCGTGGTGACAAGGGCACGTCCTGTCGGCTCTGCGGAAAACGAAGAACTGATGTGAGGGAATAGGCGGGAAGGCAGCACGCATGCGTGTGGGCATGCTCCCAAAGGCTTTCTTTTTGGGAAGCTGGGGAGCATTCCCACGCGGGCTCTGTCGGTACCGACGTTTACCCATATGTGAAGACTCATTCCTGCTTGTTCCTGGAGATGACATTATCAATACAGAGTACTTCCCTTCGGACTCGCCTTTGCCCCAAGAGTCTTCATAAAGTTTATGGCGGTCGGAGTCTCCTACCTATGGTCTCTGGGAATATTCATCTTCCCTTACAACAGTCCAGGGTGTTTCTGCCCCAGCTCCGCTGTGCCCATCTAATCGAACTAGCATCCCAGATGCTTCAACAGGAGCATCTGACTGCCCGCGAAATGCTGCAGCTGCTTGGGCACATAGTCTCTACTGTACAAGTAGACACTTGCCTCACAATGGATGCATGTCTCGAGCCATCTCCGGGAAAGGATCCAAGTCACTGCCTCTCTAACCACATCCCTTCAGTGGTGGTGTTCTCCAGAAAATCTCCTAGGGTCACCTTTTCAGATGTTTCCATTTCAATGCACCCTAATGACGGATGCCTCCAAACTGGGTTGGGGAGCACACCTGGGTGACCTGTCTACACAGGGCACGAGTCACACCTCCAAGTCAATCTTGTGGAACTTCCTGCTATCTTGAATGCCTCCCGGGTGTTTCAATACCACCTTAAGGCACAATAGGTTCTAGTCAGGACGGACAATCAAGAAGCCATGTTCTTTGGGAACAAACAGAGAGGAACAGGCTCATGGCCCGTCTGTGAGGAGACTCTTTTCCTGTGATCCTTTGCCATCTCTTATCAAATCCATCTATGAGCGATGTACCTCCCGGGGGAGCTCATTGTCTTGGCAGACAAGCTGAATCAGATCCTTCTTCTCCAAGAATAGTCCATCCATCCAGATTCAGCGTCCTACATCTTCTAGATCTGGGCAGCTCCAGACATAGACCTGTTTGCCACTCCACTGAATGCCAAGCTTCCTCATTTCTGAACAAGGACTCTGACATCTTTTCAGCTACACTGGAGTCGGGGTCTGCTCATAGCCCACATTCCCAAGATGCTTTTCAAGCTTCAGTCTGACAAGGGCTTCATGAGTCTCATAGCCCCTCACTGACCGCAGCAACTGTGGTTTCCACTACTAATACGTCTGACTCAGATTCAGCCTCTCCAATTGGGATCTATGTCTGATCTCCTCTCCCAGGACAACGGCTCACTGCTGTCTCCCAATCCAGTCTCTCCACCTCACAGCTTGGCTGCTGAGAGCATTTTATTTATTTATTTAACACTCATTTATATACAGCATCTTCCAGAGCTCAGTTGCGGTGTACAATTAACAACAATTAACAAAGCGCAGTTTGTTTTACATAGGACATCTTAAATATTACATAGAACATCTTAAGTTAAACAAAGCAAAGTGTAATAAACTAAACAGTATATTTAAGCTAGAGCAGTGTGAGTAACAATTAACTAACAAAATGTGATGTCTAAAACAGCGTAAGACAGTACATAACATATACAACTATATACATGTGGATGTATTTGGGCATAAGAGCTTGGGTTTCGTTTAAGCTATATGTGTTGTCCATTTAAGTGGTAAGTTTGTACTTGATGTGGTCGGGTACCTGTTTAGCCTTTATCTAAGTTGAGTGCTAGGTTTTCCATGGTATTATAGTGTTTAGTGAATAGATACGTTTTCAATTTTAGCAATTTAGGGCATTTACCTTCCACAAGAGGTCAAAGAGATCCTACTGGCTTCCAGAAAGCCCTCCACCAGACATTCATAAATACTCCGTCTGGTGTTCCCAGAAAGATCTCAATCCCTTTTCTGCTCCAGTGGAGTCGCTCCTCTAGTATCTCCTCCACATGTCCTCGACCGCTCTAAAGATCAGCTCAGTGAGAGTCCATCTCAGTGCCATTGCGGCCTCTCACCACCTACTGGATGGACAGCCCATCTCCTCACATTTGCTAGTAGTGCGTTTCATGAGAGGTCTCCTGCTATCCAAGCCGCACATCAAGCCACCTCTGGTGGCTTGGGACCTTAATGTCATTCAAGTGCAGCTTCTCAAGCCACCCTTTGAACCACTGGCCACGACCTCCCTGAAGTACCTGTCTTGGAAGGTATGCTTCCTCATTGTCCTCACTTCAGCTAGATGCATTAGTGAGCTTCAGGTTCTGGAGGCGGACCCGCCTGTACTTGGTTCCACCATGACAAGGTCTTTCTTCATACTCACCTGCACTTCATGCCAAAGGTGGTATCTCCTTTTCATTTAAACTAGTCGATTTACCTTCCAGACTTATTTCCTAGACCACATGCATCTAGAGCGGAAGCAACTCTGCACACTCTTGTCTGCAAGCGTGCATTGGCTTTTTATCTCCAAAGGACTCCAGGGTCATCGTAAAGACTCACAGTTGTTCATTTCATTTGACCCTAGTCACTTGGGTCTACTTCTATCTAAGCGTACACTCTCCAGATGGATAGTGGACTGCATTTCCTTTGCCTATGACAAAGCAGGACTCTCCCAGGAAGGGTATGTCACTGTGCTGTGGCTCTGCTCTTCTGCTTGCACATCAGCGCGCTGCTTATGCCTCCCGCGCAGCTTTCTCATGCGCTAATGTGCGGGGCGCACATGGGCGCCGCGCACCTTAGCGCATATTTAAATCACGGTTTTTCTTTTTCAGGAAGAAACGCCCACTCCTTATATGGCACCCGCACACTACCGCGGCCCGCACATTACCAGGGTTTTAGTAAACATGCCTCATAATGTGTTATCACCCAATAAACATTATGAATCCCAATTTTCACCGACTTACAACATAATTTACACATACACCAACAAAACTGAAATCATGTTCGTAACAAGGAACCAAAACTTTCTCCAGGAACAAGCAGGAAGTCAGTCCTCACTTATGGGTGGCGGCACCGACGGAGCCCGCATGGAGCAATTCCTCAGCTTTCAAAGAAAGCCTTTGGGATTGCTGCCACGCATGCGTGGTCCTCTTCCCACCCAAAGGTGCCATCTTGCTCAGTCTTCCTTTTTCTGCGGAGCCCTTCGGATGCATGTCCTCGTCCCTTGGAAAAAGTGTTTTCTTTTTTAGCCTCTGGCCCTCTTTTTTTTTCCGGTAGCATCAGTCCTCTTCCGTCCTTCCCTTCCCTCCCTTTTCCCCGGACGAAGGGACATCCTTATTCCAGTTTTTTTTTTGGAAAATTTTTTCTTCCGGGCTTTTTTGCGCCCTTTTCAACCCCTGGCCTCGAGGGTCTTCGACCTAGAAGGGGCCATTTTTGCGCCAATGGCCCCGGTTTTAAAAAATGTGACAGATGCTCCAAGTACATGTCGCTCACAGACACCCATGACGGCTGTCTCTGGTGTCTGGGGGCCGACCATAATCCGGAGCTCTGCTCTTTTTGTACGAAAATGTCTGCCAAGGCCTTGCTAAGTCGTAAGCAGAAGTCCGAAGACATTTTCCGAAAGGCATCCCCGGAATCCCCGTCCCTCCGCTTGCGGGATCCTCTGCTGTGCTCCGCTTTCCAGGCGGCACTCCGATCAGGGGTCCCCTGAGGTGGAGAGGTGCAAGAAGAAGATGACCTCAAAGTCACTGTCGGGGACTCCAGACAAGCGCGAATGTTCCTGCGCTCGGTTGCTCAGCCCTCCCCGGCGTTCCCGAGAGTCGGACAAGGAGCGGACTCAAAAGGTATCTTGTACAGACATGGAGGCCTCGACTGATGGTGCCTGGTCTCCTGAGAGTCATCTTGGCAAGGATCCCCTTTCCTCTTCCATGCCAGACTCGGTGACCCCGGTGTCAGCGTCACAGTGACCCATGTCCACGTGGGAGTCCCAAATGCTGGCACTAGAGCGCAGCATTTCTGCCTTCTTAGCTGTCCAGCAGGTGCTTCTGCCCAGCATGACTGGCTCACACCTCGAGACCGAGGTTCCCCTTAGGGGGACACCTAAACCTGCCCTGGAAACCCCCGAGAGCCATTGGCCTCGTGAGAGTCCTCGGCACCGGTCTCATTTGCCATCCTACTCCTCGGGGGCAAGGTCTTCCAAGGCCTCCGGCTCCAAGTAGACCTCGGCTTCTGGACAGGGTGACCAGCCTGACTCAGACTCCCTTTCAGACCTCTTGGGCTGGGAGTCGGACAGGAACCTGTTCGCCAGTCCAGTGAACACACAGCTCCCCCAATTCTGTGGACCGGTTCCACACCCGAGCAGAGTGGCTCCAGATGCATTCCTCCTGAGTTGGGTCTCCGGGCACCTTTACGCCTTTCCCCCTACTCCTCTCATTGCGAGGACCCTGCACAAGGTCCAGTAGGATCGAGCTTCCATGATCCTCGTGGCTTCCTCGTAAGCTCGACAGCCTTGGTTCCCGCTTCTGCTCTGGCTCTTCTCTGAACCTCCAGTCCCCTTAGGCTGTGCTCTACCCGAACCTGACCTCACTGTCCTTTACTGCCTGGTGGCTGAGTGGGTCTCCTTAGCCCCACTGCACCTCCCGGAGAAGGTCGAGGAAGTCCTCCTCGTGTCGAGGAAAGATTCAATGTGGCAGCGTTTCTCGATCTGGTGCTCCGAGCGCCAGATCGACCCGTTCTCCTGCTCTCTCCGGTGTGTTCTCCAATATCTCCTCCGCCTCTCGAAGGAGGGACTGAAATTCAACTCAGCCAGGGTACACCTGAGCGCCATCTCGGCTAATCACCTCCACATTGAGGGTAAACCCCTCTTGGGACAGCCCCTGGTTTCCTGCTTCATGCAGGGTCTCTTACTATCCAAGCCTCCCATCCGACCTCCTCCGGCGGAGTGGGACCTCAACATCATGCTCATGCAGCTTATGCAGCCGCCCTTTGAGCTGATGGCAACATCCTTGCTTCGGCACCTCTCCTGGAAGGTAGTCTTCCTGGTGGCTCTGACCTCGGCTCGGCGAGACAGCAAACTCCAGGCCCTCATGGCTGAGGCTCCCTACACCAGGTTATAAGGGAACAGGGTGTTCCTCCGTACCCGCCACAAGTTTCTGCCGAAAGTTGTCTCGGATTTTCATCTCAATTAGGAGATAGTCTTGCCGACCTTCTTCCCGAGACCTCATGCTGACTGGGCATTGACGGTCTTACATACACTTGACTGCAAGAGGGCTCTTGCCTTCTACCTGCAGTGCACCCAGGTTCATCACAAGTCCGATCGACTCTTCGTTGCCTATGATCCCAACCGCCTGGGTCAGGCAGTCACTTTCTCCATCTGGGTGGTGGACTGCATTGCCTTCGCCCAGGTGAAGGTGGGTACCCCGCTGGTTTGGCGAGTCACCGCACACGGCATCCGGGCCAAGGCGGCGTCGGTGGCTTCGCTATGCTCAATGCCTCTAACAGACATCTGCCGGGCTGCAACCTGGTCTTCAGCGAACACTTTCGCATCGCATTACTGCCTGGAGAGGGAGTCCTGCTGGGACAGCGCCTTCGGCTAGGTTGTACTCTGTAATCTGTTCGTGGTATAAGCAACTCCTGCCCTCTGACTCTTCCACAGCTACCGAGAGCTCGCCCCCGAGGACCCGAAGACTCAGGTTTCTTCAGGCATTGGTTTCTGCTCATGGTTTCGCAGAAGCATTTTTGAACTGCAGGTTCTGAAGCCTGTAGCTGGGGAGTCCCATAAGAGAGGACTGACTTCCTGCTTGTTCCTGGAGAAAGCGTAGTTACTCGCCTGTAACACTTTTCTCTAGGGACAGCAGGAATAAGTCCTCACTGCCCTCCCACCTCCCCTGAAGAGTTGCTATTTTTGGCCTTCCCTTGCCATCTGCTTATTAGGGCTCTAGCTATGGGACCTGACTGAGCAAGATGGCACCTTTGGACAGGAAGGGGACCACGCATGCATGGCAGCAATCCCAAAGGCTTTCTTTGAAAGCTGGGGAATTGCTCTGCGCAGGCTGCGTCAGTGCCAACGTCACCCATAAGTGAAGACTGATTCCTGCTGTCCCTGGAGAACACCTGTTACAGGTGAGTAACTACGCTTTACCCCTCCACCAAAACTAAAACTCATGGATGCAGATCTAAAAGTGAAGAATGATGTGAAGTATTTAGGAGTTACTATGGATCAGATTCTCACAATGACTACCCATATAAAACTCATCAATAAAACTATACTCTACAAGATAGGATTGCTACAGCAGCTCAGACCATACTTGACCAACAACAACTTCTGAACCGTACTCCAGGCTATGATCACTCCTTACCTGGACTTCGCAAGTGGTATCTTTCATGGTCTCCTTAAACAGACCCTTAACGAGCTCCAAATGGTCCAAAATGTAGCTGCACCAATATTCCCTCTAATTTTCTGTAGGCTGTGTGCACATAAAATATCAGCTGTGCAGCTTTTGAAGGAAGGTTAAATTTTTGTGCGCAACATAACGACACTCGGAGTTACATACTTTAATATTTGACTACACGTCAGAATACAGTATGTACACCACATTGATTGCACTAGAAAATATTGTAGAGCTTGTGAAAACCGTAAATACACAACAGCTTTTAAATTTTAAGACGTCTGTGTTGTTTTCTATCAGAATCAGAACTGTAATTTTTGTGCGCTCTGTTGTAAAGTATGTGCGCTCGCTCGGCGAGGTGTGTGCGCGCGCGCACGCGCACAGCTTAGAGGGAACAGTGAGCTGCACATATCATTTTTAAGATAAATAGCACAGAACACATTATCCCAATATTATACAAACTACATTGGCTAACTATATTGAGCAGAATAAAATATAAAATTCTCATGATCACTTTCAAAATCATTAGGGAAATAGCCCCCTCATTCCTGTCCTCGGTTATTAACATCCCATCTTCTGAAAGACTTTAAAGAGAATGCAACAAAAATACCTTGATAGTTCCATCTAATTATCGCAAAGCAAATCACTCGACAAATAACAGAGCATTCTCATACTTCTCACCCATTCTCTGGAATGCCCTCCCAGATAACCTAAGAGCCATAAAAGATCTCAAAGACTTCTGAATGGAATTAAAAACCCAGAAAAATAAAATTTACCCAACATAAGAGCTCACATATAATGAAATCACGACCCACCCAATTAACGTTATCTACCAATACCTACATAATCTTCTCTCTGATACCTTTCCTTTGTACATACAGCAGTTGTAAATATCTTAAGTGAATTATTGTAAATAAAACATGATCATACCTGTGCATTCCCTACAACCCAGTTTTATGTAACCCCCACTACTATAGCTCAGTTCACAAGTTCAATGTAAAAGTTTTATTTTCTTACGTTAGTTGTAA
Source organism: Ichthyophis bannanicus (assembly GCA_033557465.1). Classification (NCBI taxonomy): domain Eukaryota; kingdom Metazoa; phylum Chordata; class Amphibia; order Gymnophiona; family Ichthyophiidae; genus Ichthyophis; species Ichthyophis bannanicus. Next base: position 145,651,306 of record CM066037.1, read on the forward strand.
ACCACCCTTGATCTCTGGAAGGGGCGGTTTGTAAAAACTCTTCAATAAATAAATAAAAATGAGTGGTTATGTATGTTGAAGACTGTCCACAAGTCACAGTGAGGGTTAACTGCTGTTGCTGAGTTGACATTTATTTTCAATGAAAAATTCAGACGTCTCTGCAGATTTATTTGATTAGTCATTTGTTTCTTTTTTTTTTGAGGGGACGGTAGATGGATGAGTGTGGCTGCATACCCGTGCTGAATACAGAGAACCCTCATTATAGGTAAGCAACTATGCTTTATCCGCATTCAAACACGGGATGCAGGCACACTTGAAGGTGAGTCCAAAGCTGAGGGCCACCAGAAAGTCTGATGATGGTTGCTGCCCATTGAAAACTGGGAAGTGAAAGAATTTAAGCAAAGAGGTTCCCGCAGGACAGACTAGCCAAATGCGAGGTTAGTTGCTGAAGAGCGATCCAGGATGTAGTGCTTCATGCTTCCTTATGCCTCCTTACCTTCATTATTCTATCCTTATTCTCATCTTTTCTCTTATCTGTCTTAACTAGATTGTAAGCTCTGAAAAGCAGAGATTGTCTTTATATGTGTCTGTACAGCTCTGTGTAGCCTTGTAGCACTCTATAATGATTAATAGTGGAGTGGAGGAGTGGCCTAGTGGTTGGGGGCAAGGTACTTCAGGCCAGAAGGTTGGGGGTTCAAATCCCACTAGAGGACGGCAACCTTGGGCCGGAAGGACTGGGGTTTCTAGTCCCATAGATGCTCCTTGTGGTCTTGGGTAAGCCACTTAACCCTCCATAGCCCATGTTCCCTGTAAAATAGTTATCTCCAAGTTATAATGCCCTGTTCAATGTAATTTCAGTTTGTTCAATGTAAACCACACTGATGCAGAATAGCACGGTATATAAGAATGTAAATAAATTAGTAGTAGTAGAGTGAAGGTATGTACAGATGACCACGTAGCAGCTTTGCAGATATCTTGAGGAGGAATAGCACCTAAATTGGCCACAGTAGCTGCTGTAACTCAGTAAATGGTGGGGCTCACCTGTCTGGGAGGGGTGCAACCCGCCTGATCATAACAAAAGGATATACAATCTGAAATCCAGGAGGACAGGGTCTGCTTGAATGCAGGCTTCCCTGTGGTGTTGAGGTTAGAGGTGACAAAAAGCTGAGGATTGATCTGTGTGATAGCTTGCAGGTAATAGAGCAAAGCTTGGCAATAGTCTAGAGCTTCTTCTGGAGAATACGGTTGAGCCTCTGGGAAGAACATAGGAAGCACAATGGATTGGTTCAAATGAAAACTGGATATAATCTTTGGAAGGAACTTAGGACTGGTACATAACAGTACCTTATCATGAAGGAATTGAATATATGGAGGATAATGGACAAGAGCCTGTAGCTCATTGACACTTCTTGCAGAGGTGACAGCAACTAAAAAGATAGTTTTCCAAGTGAGGTGTTTCAATGAAGCAGACCCCAAAGATTCAAAGGGGCTCTTTATAAGCTCTGAGAGAAGAAAATTAAGATCCCAGGCTGGAGCAGGTGGTTTTATTGGAGGTTTGGTGTTCAATAAGCCTTTCATGAAGTGAGAAACCAGTGTATGCATGGAAATGGGTTTGCCATCCTCATGAGGATGGAACCCTGCCATGGTAGCAAACCGATGAAGTCTGGAGACCAGAATTGGACAGGTGTAGGAAATAGATGAGGATATAATTGAGGGAGCATGAGGCTGGATCCAGGCCCCGCCGCATAGCCCTATGTGAGAAGCGAGTCCATTGAAGCTGATAGGAGTGCTGTGTAGAAAGTTGGTGAGATGATGTATAGCTTGAACATCGGCTGGTATAGGGGGAACAGCAGCATTCAGCTGGTCAGTTTCCAAGCAGCTAGCGCTAGTGACTACAGGTTGGGATGTAGGAGATGTCCTTCCTGTTATGTGAGGAGGATCAACAGCCAGGGGCCGTGCTGTGCTGTGATGAGAATATGTGGGTACCAAATCTTTCTGGGTCACTAGGAGCTGTGAGGATTAGTCACTTTGTCTGTGAGGACCTTGAGGAGGGTCTGAGGATTTTTTTTTTTTATTATTATTATTTAGCAGGTTTTTTTATACCACTTTATCATTTCAGTCAAAGTGGTTTACATTGTAACTTAAACTTCATAATGTACATTAAACAGGGACATTGATAACTTTTTCTGAGGCAATGAAGGGTTAAGTGACTTACCCAAGGCCACAAGGAGTGCTAGTGGGAATCAAACCCAAGCCAGTGCTCTAACCATTAGGCTGCTCTTCTACTCCGGAAATGCACAGAGGAGGTGTTCTGTCTAGAAGATGAGGAAGGCGTCTGCTGCTGGAGCTGGGACAAAGGGAGCAGTAGAATGGACACTTGGCATTGTCATCTGTGGAAAAAAGATTCATTTCTGGGGTCCCCCAGGCTTGGAAGATGAGGATGAGGACTGTGGGATCCAAAAAACATTTGTGTGGGTCCAGGCGATGACTGAGGGAGTCTGCTAACTGGTTCTGAACACCTGTAAACCACTCTGATGCCCTTTAGCCTGGGCGGTTTATCAAGAAAGTGAATAAACATAAACATAAAGCCACAGGCAAACAGCTTCATAGCAAAAGCAGAGGGATCCTGAGCTGCCCTGCTTGTTGATGTAGAACATAGTGACCTGATTGTTGGTCTGTACCAGGAGTGATTTGTTGTGGACTCAATGATTTTTTTTTTATTTTTTATTTTTTATTTTTTTTTTATTTAGACAGTTTTGTATACCGCCTTATCCTTCAATCAAAGCGGTCACAACACAATTGGGGGATACATTTAACACGCGGGGATATGAGACACATACACTAATACTTACAGGGAACATGGGCAATAGAGGGTTAAGTGGCTTGCCCAAGACCACAAGGAGCATCGGTGGGACTAGAAACCCCAGTCCTTCCGGCCCAAGGTTGCTGTCCTCTAGTGGGATTTGAACCCCCGACCTTCCGGCCTGAAGTACCTTGCCCCAACCACTAGGCTACTCCTCCCTCAATGATGAAGGCATGCAGGGCATAGTAAGCCGCATGCATCTCTAGCAGGTTGATGTGCAGAGAGACCTTGCTGCTGGTCCAGTGTCCTTGAGTTGTGAGGTGCAAAATATGGGCTCCCCAGCCCATATGGGAGGCATCTGTGGTTAGAGTGAGGTGATGCGGCTGTTCCAGGAAGGGCTGGTTGTCAATGAGGCTGGAAGGAAGAGTCCACCAGCCAAAAGACTGATGTAACATGTGAAGGTTGGGCCCGGGAGAGAGACCTGACGATGGAGAAATTGAGAATGTTGATTCCAGCTGAGTTTGAGATGCCAACAGAAGCATGTGTACTCAGACTGCCATGTGATCCAAAAGACATAGTATGGTGTGAGCTGATGGTGCAGACTGAGCAGTTGGGAGCTGAGTTGCTGTAGAATGAGCATTCTTTTGGGTGGCAAAAACACATGAGCCACTGTTGTGTCTAAGCGAGCCCCAATGAAGTCTAGTACTTGGCAAGGTTCGCACTCTGACTTTTGGAAGTTGATGATGAAACAGAGTTGTTGCAGATGTAAGGATGTCTTTCTGATGGTTAGCTGGGTGGAGGTTTTGGTGGGCCCTGAGATGAGCCAATCGTCCAGATAAGGATAAACACACAGACCTTGTCTGTGCAGGTGTGCTGTGGCTACCACTAGACACTTTGTGAAAACCCTTGGTCCTGAAGAGAGGCCAAAGAGAAAAACTCTGTATTGATAATGTTCTGTCTTGAAGCGAAATCTGAGGTATCACCAATGGTGAGGATGGATGGGGATATGGGTATAGGCATCCTTGAGATCCAGAGAGACAAACCAGTCTTTCTGTTTCAGAATAAGAAGAATGGTGGCTAGAGAAGTCATTTTGAACTTTTCTCTTTTGATGTAGAGGTTGAGTTCTCAGAGGTCGAGGATTGGCCATAGGCCTCCAGTCTTTTGAGGAATAAGAGAGAATCTGGAATACAATCCCCGGTTGCCCTCTTGCTGCGGAACAGGCTCAATTGCACGGTTGGTGAGCAGGTTTGCAATCTCCTCTACTAGAGGGGGAAGATGCGATTGGGAACATTGCTGGGTGAAGGTGGATACTGTGGAGGGACAACCGTGAAATTGAGTTTGTAACCCGATGCAATGATGCTGAGAACCCAACAATCTGTGGTGATAGACTGCTAGATCTCCTGGAAGTGCTAGACATGGCCCCTGACTGGCAAATAGTCAAAACCTAGGGGTAGTTTTGGGCAGGTGGGCTGAGGCAGTCGAAGGTTGTTTCCTATCCCTTTGCCTGGGACACTGAGGATACACAGGTACAGGTTGGGGTTGTGGTGGAGACTGAGAATAAGGTTGGAAACTTCAGACTAGGGTAAAATTGTTGGAAATATGGGTAGTGGTATGCCCTTCGATACTGTGAGCATTGTGGGCAGCGGGTCTGGTGGGTTGACCCTTGAGGCTGAGCTGCAAATTCCCACACAATAGACGAATGATCCTTGACTTCTGAAATGGCTTCTTCAACCTTAGGCCAGAAAAGGCGGTCTCCCTGACAGGGAGCATCTACCAAACAGTCATGAAGATCCTCAGACAAGAGACTCAAAGCCAAGCCATGCAATGGGCAAAGATGGAAATAGCTGTGGATCGGGTAACTGAGTCAAAGGCATCATAGATAGCTCGAATGATATGACAGAGGGACTCTTGTAGATTGTCTTGAAGAGCAGGTACCTCCAGAGCTATAGTAGTAGTGGGATCTGGCATCTGCAAAAGGGATTCATGATGATATTGAAGCAATTGGAGTTGATGGGCTAAGATCTGCATGGCAAGCACTCCACTCTGAAAGTCTGTTTATCAACTGAATCCAGTGTCTGCTGGTCTTTCTCCGGTGGCGTTTGGACATGTGATTTGGAAGACTAAGGGGTATGTTTACTAAACTGCGGTAACATTACATAACGCGCGTTATGTAACGTTAACGATCGTTAAGTAACGTTAACGGGCGTTATGAGACGTTAACGTTACTTAACGATCATAACGCGCGTTAATGTTACTTAACGATCGTAGACGTTCCGCGGCGCGGTAAAACACCGCAAAAGGTGGAGAGAGGGCGGAGAGAAGGGGTCAATGGGCAGAGTGTGGGCAGGGAGAGGCTCCATTCACACTAACGCGCTGATCTGAAGAGCTGAATCCTAACGCGATTGAAAACCTGACGTTAGATGCACATTTGCAGGGGAGAGAGACCATTTAAGTGTCAGCTAATGTACAGCATAGGCAGGGAAACCTACAAAAAGTGATGTGTGATACATGTGCACAGAACAAAAGGGCACATAAACATTGAAAATGACCTCAACAAACTGGAAAAAAACCTAACCAAGCTGGCCAATAGTGATAATATTGGGAGACAGCAAAAAACACTACCGAGAAAGCTCCCAAAAAAAGATATTAAGCGTGGAGGGGTCTATGCTCTGTCCCCCGACAAAGTGAATGATCCCACAGTGAAATAGCGCTGATCAGGGCTTTCCCTTGTTATTGGACAGGTGTCCTATGGCGTGCACATGTCCCGCAACAGCAGGGTGGGCATGTCGGAACGGGCAACTGGACAGATGCCGGAAAAGGGGATACAGAGGGCCGCAGGCGGCACATGCTGTGGTGCAGCTGGGCCACAGTGCGGACTAGGGTGGTGCCTAGGTGGCCCATACGAATGCTGAAACAGCAGAGCAGCCAGACAGCAACTGCTGAAGGCCCAACATGGGCACGACTGTGTTTCCCACAGTGTCATAGGGGATAGTACCCAGCAGCTACCCCCAAGGGCACGGAACATTGGCAGGCGGTGCTGGGGGGAAGCGTGGACACCTGTGCAGGCACCACTACCCCAGAACCCGCACCATAGGCAGCCGCCTACCCGCACACTGGAGGGCCTGAGACTGCACTGCACCAGCACCACCAGCAGAAGGGCATGTCAGCATGGTGGCAGAGGGATACTGGTGGTGGAGGGGGCAGTGGCAGCTGCCCAGAGCAGACCGTGGCCTAGCCCTGTGTAGGTGGGTGCCATGCACTGCAACAGACAGGCCCTGTCTGACGAACAGTCATGGTATCACCAGGGAATGCACTGACTCTGTGACAACATGGTGGTGTAGTGCACAAAACCAGTGTATTCAGAAGCAGAAGGTTACAGGTTCAAGTCCCAGCTGTGGTTCCTGCCAACCTAGTCCCCATTTTTTTACCCACTACTAAAACGTGCTAATACAGACAGAACCTTTATTGCAGATGACGTAAACATGCCCAAAACACCTACATTTTACCCTACAGAGCACAGACACCATAAACATGCGCATTACCTAGAGCAGAGTCTCCAAAATGCAGTCCTGGAGGGCCAAACACCATTCAGGCTCCATGCTGCCTCTAATAAAGATGCCTGTGCTGCATTTCTATGCGCCGCCCCCATGGTATGCAGATGTATCGCATGCATATTCATGAGGGACAGCATGAAAACCTGAACAGTGTTTGGCCCACCAGGACTGGAGTTGGGAACCTCTGCCGTAAAGCAGCGGCCAACAGGGGCAGACACACCCGCACCCACAGGCTCCATTATCCAATGCCTCCTGGAGCCAGGGCCAGCCCGTCCATTGAGCAAGAATGTTTTTTACACAGGGCCCCGCGTAAGGAACATTCTGCTTTTTTAAAAATTAAATTAAAAAAAAAAAAGCTGGCTGCTGCCGCTGCCGCCGTGGCAGCAGCAGAATGGAGTGTCCCGCGGAGCCCCCTCTGCCCGGCTGAGCCCCTCTGTGCTGGCTTTCAGATACGCAAAGGGAGAGTGTCTCCCTCGCGTCTCTGTTAAGCCCGCAGGGGCAGATGGGAAATTTCCCATCAGCCCCTGCTTCCCATCAGCCCCTGCGGGCTTAACAGAGATGCGAGGGAGACACTCTCCCTTCGCGTATCTGAAGCCGGCACAGAGGGACTCAGCCGGGCCGGGAGAGCTCAGCCGGGCAGAGGGGGCCCCGCGGGACCCTCCATTCTGCCGCTGCCGCGACGGCAGCAGCAGCAGCCAGCTTTTTTTTTTTTTTTAATTTTCCATGAGCCGATGGGGGGGGGTTAGGACTGGTAATGGGCTATGGATGGGGTTAGGACTTGACTTGAGGTGGGCTGTGGGCTGTTGGGGAGGGTTAGGACTGGTAATAGGCTATGGGGGGTTAAGACTGGTAATGGGCTGTGGGCTGATGGGGGCTGTCTGGAAATGGGGTGATGGGGGGTTAGGACTGGTAATGGGCTATGGTGGGGGTTAGGACTTGACGTGAGGTGGGCTGTGGGCTGTTGGGGGGGTTAGGACTAGTAATGGGCTATGGGGGGTTAAGACTGGTAATGGGCTGTGGGCTGATGGGGGCTATCTGGAAATGGGGTGATGGGGGGTTAGGACTGGTAATGGGCTATGATGGGGTTAGGACTGATAATGGGCTATGGGGGGGCTAGGACAGGAAATGGGCTGATGGGGAGGGGTTAGGACTTGAGGTGGGCTGATGGGGTTAGGACTGATAATGGGCTGTGGGCTGTTGGGGGGGATTAGGACTGGTAATGGGCTATAGGGGGGTTAAGACTGGTAATGGGCTGTGGGCTGATGGGGGCTGTCTGGAAATGGGGTGATGGGGGGTTAGGACTGGTAATGGGCTATGGGGGGGTTAGGACTGATAATGGGCTATGGGGGGGCTAGGACAGAAAATGGGCTGATGGGGAGGGGTTAGGACTTGAGGTGGGCTGATGTGGTTAGGACTGGTAATGGGCTGTGGGCTGATGGGGGGTAGGACTGGCAATGGGCTATGGGGGGCTGACTGGAAATGGGCTGATGGGGGGGTTAGGACTGGAAGTGGGCTGATGGGGGGTTAGGACTGGTAATGGATTATGGAGGGGGGGGGGGCTTAAACTGAAAATGGGGTGATGGGGGGTTAGGACTGGAAGTGGGTTGATGGGGGGCTAGGACTGGTAATGGGTTGGGGGGTTGCTAGGACTGGAAATGGGCTGAGGGGAAGGGGAGGCTTGAACTGCAAATAGCTGATGGGGAGGGGGCTTGGAATGGAAATGGGCTGTGAGGGAAGGGAGCTAGGACTGAAAATGGGCTGATGGAGCAGCTAGGATAGGACTGGAAATGGGCTGTTGGGGGGAGCTAAGATTGGAAATAGGCTGTGGTGGGGGCTTGAATTGAAATGGACTCATGGAGGGGCTAGAACTGGAAGTAGGCTCATGGGGGGCTTGGACTGGAATTGGGCTGAGTGGAGGGGAGCTAGAATTTGACATGGGCTGATGTTGGGGCTAGGAAATTACTAGAAATGGGCTGATGGGGGGCTAGGATTGGAATTGAGCTGATGAAGGGACTCGGACTGGAAATGGATGGGGGAGCTAGGACTGGAAGTGGGCTGATGGGGGGCTAGGACTGGAAATGGGCTGATGCAGGGACTAGAAGGGAATGGATGCTGGCTGAGACTAGAACTAGAAGGGAGCTGATGTTGGAGGAGGATTAGAATGGGATGGGGCTGGGAGAGTAAAATGGAGTGGGGAAAAATATTTTGTGTGGGAGGGATGAAAAATCTACAATTGGTATTGGGAGAGTAAGTGGGGATTGAGGATGGAGGGGTAAAGATTGTGTGGATGAAATAGGAATGAGGAAAGAGCAAAAGGAGAAAGATTAGTATGTTAAAGCAGATGTAGAGAGAGAGAATGGAAAAAAAACTAGAAGAGAGAAGAAAGGACAAATGGACAGCAGACGATGGAGAGTTAGCAGAAAACATGAAGAAACCAGAAGAAAGTGGCTGGAGCAATTGCAACTGAAAAAAAATGCACAAAAGGTAGAAAGATATTTCTTTATTTTGAATGTATTAACTGGAATATGAAAGCTCTGGGAAATGTGCATCATTAACGCCTGCACTTTGTTTGGTACAAGAGAAAATTAATTTATAGTTTTATTTCTACAGTGTTGTTGTACATTCCAAGTTTGGCTTTTGGGGTTCCCAGTTTAATTATTGCCTTCCTGTTTCTAAATTGTGATTCCTTGTTTGGTGATGGTCTATGTTCTGCATGTGTAACTGAGCTGAGGTATTCTGTCTATGTAATTCCTATTTGACATTGCCACTTGTTCTCTTTCCCCAGTATTCTCTGAAATGTATTGGTTTAATATTTGCAGTGTTGCCTTTTGATAGGTAGGGTATGGTGCTTTGTGAGTCCTGGTAATGCTGTCAGGATACGGCGGGTTTGCTATGGGTTCTAAATGGGCAGCGTTTGTAGTAGTTCCTAATGTGCCTGGCAGTTGGCCACAACCACTCCTACTCGCACCATACTACTTCACAGGAAAACTTGTATCACACACACACGCTCATAAGCTCTCCACAAGAAATTCGACTAGGAATCGGAGACAACACAAGCCAAATGTAACACAACCCCGCCCACTCAACCAAGCGACATCAGAAACCACCACCAACCATGCTACAACAGCCCTACATGAAACCTGCAAAATCATACTCATCAATGCCCGCTCAATCAGAAACAAAACCCACATAATCTACGACATCATCACAGATGAAAAACCAGACATCCTAGTATAACTGAAACATGGGTCACGGAAACAGATTCAGCCATATTGAATCAGATCAGCAAACCTGGATATAACCTCTATAACTGTCCCCGATCCCATAAAAAGGGCGGAGGCGTACTCATAATAGCAAAAGCCAACCTGAAACTCTCCAGCACGTATCAGAGCTCGAACCCAGACATAGACCTACTCAAGATCGAAAACTCCGCTTTATCCATCTGCTTGATATACAGACCCCCCACGCCGCAATATGAGATACTAGCATCAGCATTGGAAATGATTTCATCAACTCAACCTAGAAAATTCCAGATCGTACTAGGAGACCTAAACTTAGCATCAACATCTGCCACGAACACAAACACCTTCCTAGAAGCCATGTCCCAACTAGGGTACCAGCAACTAATCACCGAACCCACCCATGATAAAGGTCACACACTAGACATGGTTTTCACACCCAAAAATGCTCAGGCCAAGGATGAGAAGCCCAAGATAGAGATCAACCACTACCCTGGTCAGACCACCACCAAATCAATATACAGTTAAAATTGCCGAGCCTGTCTAAAGACACAAAAGCAAAAAGAACATCACACCAACAAAGACGATTCAACAAACCAAACATGGAAGGTCTGATTGAGTCCATTAAATCACACATAGACCTAGGCAAAACAGACCTCGATGACTTAACAAGTAAATGGGATGCCGGAATCCGGACCATAGCCACCCCCAAAGGGACTCAGACGCCAAACGCACCAAAACAACAATCTGAACCTTGGTACACCATAACATTGACCAGAATGAAGAGAGGACCTCAGAAAGCATGAAAGAAAGTGGAGACACACCAAATCCACCGAACACAGGGGCAGAGTACCTTAATCTCCTCGCAAAATACAAAGAGGAAATAAACGCAGCAAAGAGGTTACACCATACCAATATACTAAACAAAGCCATTAACAAACCACGGGAGCTTTTTGCACTAGTAAAATCGCTTACCAAGACAGCCCTCCCTGAGCATCAAGATAGCCCTATACATCCACAAACACTAGCAAATCACTACGCAAGCAAACTGACTACTACCACCCCCACGCTTGCCATAGAAACGCCACACCAACCAACAAGGATGAAGCACGAATCTACATGGAACACGTTTCCACAACATTGATGAACAACAAACCACCAACATATTAACCTCCATAAACACCACCACCTCACCACTTGACCCCCTGCCCAACTGCATGGATCAAAGCGGCAAAAAAAAGAGATAAATCAGCAAATAGCCCACATCGTAAATCAGTCACTCAGCCAAGGAAAAATGCCTGAGAAACTAAAACAATCTATAATAAGGCCGATCCTAAAGAACAATTCTCTCAACAAAGAAGACCCGTCATCATACCGTCCCATATCAAGCATCTCATTCCTGGCAAAAATCATAGAAAAGGCAGTACTACTACAACTTCAAGACCACCTTGACGACCATGATACCCTAGACAAACAACAATACGGGTTCAGAAGAAACCATGGAGTTGAAACACTTTTGATAGCATTAATGAACAACCTCCTCAAAGGACTAGAAGACACAAAAGAAAATGTTCATACTCATTTTCATTGACATCTCCGCTGCCTTTGACACGGTACATCATGAGATACTCCTTAGTAAACTGGAATCCATAGGAGTTGAGGGAACCCCCCTCAAATGGTTCGCCTCCTATATATCTAACAGAAGGCCTCAAGTACAATACAATGGGGAAGAAGCTAAACCATTCACTCAAACGCAGGGCATACCCCAGGGCTCAGCGCTCTCGGCGCTGCTGTTCAATATCTACATGCAACCCCTCTGTGACATTTTTAGAAGGCATAACATCAACTACCACATCTATGCAGATGATATTATGCTCTACACGCAACTGGACGTCGCGGACCCTAAATATGCACAGCTCGAAAACTGCCTGAACGAGATGTTGCTATGGCTTACAGAAAAATAACATGACGATAAACCACAAAAAGACGGAGGTAATGTACATGTCCAGCAAACCCAACTTCAAGTCACCTGACTCAATCACCCTGTGCAAAAATACGTACAAAGCAAAAGAAGAAATCAAATATCTAGGAGTCACACTCGACTGCAACCTAAGAATGGAGACACACCTGCGTAAAACAAACAAAGCCATCTTCCATAAACTTAGGGTGATACAACCTCTAAGGAAAATAATAGCACCATGTGACTTCAGGTCAGTGGCTCAAGCACTCATTATGCCACACCTCGACTACTGTAATGCCATCCTCCAAGGCCTACCCAAAAAATCACTAAATATTCTTCAAATGGCCCAAAATGTGACAGCCAGGATCATAATGGGAACAAGAATATCTGATCACATCACCCCAATATTAATCAACCTTCATTGGCTGCCAATTGCAGCTAGGGTACAGTACAAGATGCTAGTAACAACGTTCAAACTTATCAACAACATAGCCCCCTCTTTCCTGTCCTCTCTTATCAGCACGCAACCAGCAAATAGGAATAGAAGAACTAACAACTTGGGCACCCTGCAGGTCCCCAACGCAATCCGAACTGTGAAAACAAGTACATGTCGCAGAGCCTTCTCTTTCTCTGCACCTACTATATGGAATCAGCTCCCTGCTGACCTGCGTTTAATCCAGGACATTAAAAGTTTCAGGAAAGACTTAAAAACCCACCTATTTAAATGCTACTACAACCAGCCATAAGTTGCAAATTCCATGGAACCATAGCAAAGTAAACTGATAAATATATGCTTTTTGAATCCGCCTTATGTGTAACTATGTATAGCCATGTAAAAATGTGAATTCCAAAATGTGTAAATATGTAAATATGTTAACCCCATGCCCCAATACATTAACCATGTGTGCCGTGACCCCCTCAGACCAATGTATTTACTCCCCCACCCTGTCCTGATCGACATCTCCCAAAAGAAGAATCAGGCCGCTGCTGATCGCTGGAAGCAGCGGTATAGAAATGTGTTCTAAATAAATAAATTATAGTAATGCAGAAATCTTTTAGTCTTTCTTTATCCATACACTCATTAAGAGACATGTTTACTAAAAGTTAGTGTATGGTAACATTATGCAAATATTTATGCAAATATTTATGCAAATATTACAACAAAGTAGTATGTCAATTAATCACAAAAAAACCGAAGTAATGTATATCTCCAAAGAACCAAATTTTGACCCTCCCACATCAATAACACTATGTAACAACACTTACCAAACAAAAAAAGAAATAAAGTATCTAGGAGTCACATTTGACTGTGACCTAAAGATGGAAAAACACCTCCGAAAAACCAACAGAGCAGTTTTCCACAAGCTTAGAGTGCTCCAACCCATTCGGAATATTATTGATCCCCAAGACTTCAGAACAGTGGCCCAAGCACTCATCATGCCACATTTTGACTACTGCAACGCCATCCTAAAAAAACCCTAAACATATTACAAATGGCACAAAATGTAGCTGCCAGGGTCATAATGAAGAAAAATCTAAGTGACCACATCACACCAGTACTAATTCAATTACACTGGCTACCCATAACAGCTCGCACAAAATACAAAATACTAACAACCACCTTCAAACTCATCCACAACTTAGCACCTTCCTTCCTCAACAACCTAGTAAGATTGCAACCTCCTACCCGAAACAGAAGAACCCACAATTCCAACATCCTTCACACTCCAACAGATATAAGATCTGCCAAAGCTAACACCAGCCACAGGGCTTTCTCATATGCGGCGCCAACACTGTGGAACCAACTCCCACCAGAACTACCAGCTAGCAATGACCTTCTAGACTTCAGAAAGAAACTCAAAACGCACATTTTCCAATCACATTTCAACCTGAACTAAACCCACAGATGGAGCAGCCCCTGACCACTGTGTCCAAGAAGATTATCCTGTATATATGTATTTATGTATATATGTAAATGAACTCCCCCATAGCTAAGAAGTGTTAACTCTGTATGATGTGCTTTTCTGACAATCTGTATGTAAACAAAATTTGTACCTGCCTTGATTCGGCAGTTTCACAATAGTAATCCTACCCGCTTCTGATCGCTGGAAGGAGCGGGCTACAAATGCTTGCTAAATAAATAAATAAGGCCACTTATGCAAATGAGGCCCCGCACCGAGTCTCCGCACATGGCCCCGCATCCCCCTTGGGCCGCCCTGCCTGGAGCGGCAGGATGTTGGGCCCTGCGTGCATCTCCCAATACTAGCACTTGCATACCTTGGCAATGCCACCCTAAACCTGGGAATACGGTAAACATCTATCAAACGGTTGCTATGATTACTGGCAGATAGCAATTCCAAAGTTAAGCACAATTTGCTGATTGAGCTGCATCATAGCAACCTTTCTGATGTCTGTGAAGTGTGCTACAGGTCTTGTGTCTGACAGTGTTTACCACCCTGGGGAGTGACGCCAACAGTATTGCGTACCATAGCCATGCCTGCACTGTGCCCAGGACTGGTGCGGTGGCCAGGGCTGCCAAACACCTCTATAGTTGCACAATGCTGGCATAGGTGTGGGAAGTGTGTTTCTGTCTATCCAGTGTGTGGTGGCTGCAAACACCCTCCACAGCCCACACTGCTAGCCCTGTTGCCAGTATTGGCCTGCCAATGTGCATAATGAGGAGCATGGTACTGTGGGAATAGCCAGGATAGGATGGCCTGGCCTGGATCCATCTGTACATAGAATAGGGCAATGGCTCGGACATTGTAGTGCCCGGCCACCACCTGCACGGACAGGGTGGCCACAGCATGTCCTGCTGGGAGGTCACTCTCACCCTGACTGAGCAGTGACCACGGCATGGCTAGGTTCCCCCATAGTGCTTTATAGTATTTCTCTCATGTGATTTTTATGGGTTCTTTTTTGGGGCCCAATCACTGACTTATCTGCTTGGTGTGTATGCTGACATCCCAGTTTTGGGTACACGCATCTCCTCCAGAAACATGCACTATGGACTAGCTAGCAGACTGTGTCTGCAGCTAGTATGTATCTTGCTGGAACACCTTGCAGGGTGCAGTGGCTGGAGGCTTGTTGCTGGAGAATGTCAGATAGTGGTGGGGGGCAGCTGTGCATTTCCAGGCCTACTGTCTGTCTGCTATTGCTTTATGGATGTGTACAGCTCTGCATTGCCTGCCCTGTAGGGTGTCTGTTCCCCAGCAGGACTGGGGTGATGGTCCCCTCTACTGCCACCATTGCAGGGGGTAGAATGTGGATCTGTTGGTGGGAGATCCTGTTCCCCCACCCTGAGCCACAGAGGGTGGGTTGGGTTGGGTTGTGGTACGTAATCCGCCTGTGAGTCCAAACACCCCCCTTCACTTAAATCATGTGACCATGGCACCCACACAGGGTATGCACTTTTCTAGGTGCATCATAGTCCACAAGGGCTAGATGTGAAATACAGATGGACACAGGCATATCCTAGGGGTGTTTGCAAGGACTACCTATCACACATTGGCACTGATGGGGACCTGCAGCATAGCCTATCTCAGCAAAGCCAGTTGCTGCAAAAATGGTGCTGGGCACCCCACCTCACCCTCAGCAAAGGACCCGCACAGTGTGACGGTCTGTAGATACTCTGTGCCACTAACACACACCGTCGGCACCCCCTACCAGGCTGAGGTGCTGTGGGGTGCATACCCCATCTTGTGATCATCTGTAGACTGCTGATTTGCATGTGCTGTGCATCCTGGGGTACGGGTGGTTGACCCTATCCTGGTAACCACAGCAGAATGTTTGTGTGGTGCCATGCAGTCCTCCTGTAGCCAGCCTGGGGTTTGTAACGCTCGTTAATTTATGGCGCCTTGTAACGGGCGTTATTGGTAACGATGTACCACCCATGTCCTTATTTGGGTATTTCTGCCTCTACCGCGGATCCTAACGTGAATGGCATTACCGCAGTTTAGTAAACATACCCCTAAGCTTTCTTAAGTACAGCTTCAGAGACTAGATGCTAGAAACCAAGTGTAGATAACACTTTGTACTTAAGGTCGAGATGACAAGCTATGGCATGGACTGATTCTGGTGTCTTCCAGACTGGTAGAGACTCTGTAGAGCCTGGGAAATTGGAATGGCCAGGACCTTTTTAGGAGTGGCACAGGATCACAAGATAGATTGGAAATCCTTTTTGTTGGTAGGAGTTTGTGTATCACTAAGAGCAAGTGTTCTGGAAACCTTCTGGAGAAAATTTGGGTAGGAGAAGTCTTCAGGAGGCTTTTGCTCCAGTGGGTGATCCGAGGAAGGTGATGGTTTAATATTTCCCAGGAGGGAGAGCTCTGAGTTCCACTGGTGAGTGTAAGGGGAACTTGCGGCTGGGTAATTACCCACTTCGAAAGGTATAGGGGCCGCCCAGTTGATGAGGGGAGGGAGCTCTTGAGAAGAAACAGGTGGAGGCTAGTAAGAGGGAACCTCTGAAGATGGCAGTAGGTCGTTAAGAGGTGCAGCTCCCAGGAGGGTTGCAGTATTTTGGATGAAGAAATGTAATAGTTGCAGAAAGGGGTCATGGGTGAGAGATCTGTCTGCTATCAGGAGAGCCAAAGGAGACAGGTCGGCATGGGGTCCATCTGCTACCTTGCCACCTTGGATCTATGAGAGAAAGCTTCAGACAAGTCTCCATCAGACTTTTGCTTGTGGGGACATGGGTCTTGGGAGCCATGCATTTGCGGAGTTGTCTTTCCGATAATGTTACCTGAGACTCATGCTTTATTATTGTCTTCAAGCAAGTTGGCTGAGGCAGGAAGACATGAACGGCCTAAGTAATGCTGGCGGTAGGAAAACCCCCAAGAAAGTGCTTTATTTTAAACATGATTGAAGACAATGTGGAAAACTGACGGGAACTCTGAGCTAAGGGAGAGCCAGCACCGGCGCTGTCTGCAGTGATAGCACCTTCGAGTGCACTGCTTGAATATGGAGTAAAGGTAGGTGCCTACTTTAAAAAAAAATACTAGCATAAGTGGTTGATAACGTGTGTTACTTTATGGTGCATTCACTTATATCAGCCCTATAACTAGTGTAGATGCTTTTACCTAGAGTTGTAAAGAACATACATAACTTTGCGCCCCATCCATGCTCCACCCAAACTCTGTCCCCAGTGCGCATCCACATTGAAATTATGTGCCATTGCATTTATGTGTGTACTTACTGGATAGGGCACAGCACAAGCATGCTAATTTATGCACATAAGTAGCCACTTATGTATGTAAATGATTAAAATAACCCCTATTTGCATACATGCTTGCCATCTAAATTTAGACAGCTCCTTATAAAATTACCCCTAAATGTAAATACTGTAACCTAGTTATTAAAAATAATAAAAAAGTGTGTCGCTGCCTATGTTCTTCTTTTCTCTTACACTCACTCTTGCTCGTTCCAAAGCCAAGTTTAAGATTTTCATTCTGTCTCTTTAAAAGTCTTAGCAGTTTCAGGATTTAAACAGCTGCTTACTTTCTTTGTCTCTGACAGGTTTGATCTAATGAGATGTTAAGTACATTTCAGGATATCTGTCCAATTTTAGTTCAAGGCAAATACCACAGGCTGAGAAGCAGAGCAGGGTTTAGATGCTGCTTCCCCTAGTGATTCTCCTTGTGACCATGGGCATACCATTTGGAAAGAGAAGTAACATATGCCTGCTTGTGACATGCCTTGAGCTTTGTTTTGAAAAAGGTGAGTAATAAAGCTATAATCTTTGTCTAACACAACATCTCAGCAGAAATCTTCAGAGACCTGCCAATCCCTAAAGCCAAATGAAACATTAATATATAATTTAATAAAAGTAGCGAGTTATGAAATATAATTTTAACAGACTTTCCTCTCTGGCAAATTCTTTTCTTCCAACATTTTCTGATAGCTCTCCTTTTAATGTTTTCTGAAATTCCTTTGTGGCAGGTGCAGGCCTGTGACCCACGGTGTCTGACATAGGCAGGCCAGCATGGCTAGCTTGACCTGTAAATGAGGCCTGTGGAGAGGCATATAGGATTGCACATCCCCCAATATGCTGCTATTGAAAGAAAGAACTCAGTAGAAATATTGAATTAGCTTAGATAAGCAGAATTGCAGAATTAAGAAATGGAAAAATACAGAGAAGATGTGTTTTAAAGTTACTGATAAGAAAAAGTACATTTGCAGAGAAATATTGAGGAGTGCTGACAGATGAGTTACAGAACCTTGCTCATCTACACGCACAAATGGTCCCATAACCTTGAAAGTGTGAAAGTAACAAGTTGATGAACTGGCCATTGTAGTTGGGACTAGAAGGGGGGCAGGCAGGTGTCATGCCTACAGAAGCCCACAGAAGGAACATAATTGGAGAAACTTATCAGTACCGGGACCAATAGAAGGGCTACGGGAGGTACGGGAGAGTACCGGGACCAATGAAATGTTTTTCTATACCTAGAATGGAACAGAAGTCTATAAAAGTTGTTGTAATGCTTGAAAACTTTGCTCAGCCATTTTGAAATTGCCTTGCTTGAGACTTGTGCACAAATAAATGATTTGGACCTTCTGAACAGACTCCTGGTATCATTGGTTTGTCTGCGCTTTGCTGCTACATATTCCTTGGTGCGTTGGCCGGGAAGTTGTGGAATCAAAGTGTATATAGGGCAATATACCACGACTTTCCGCCTCTATAGGCTTGGTCCTGCCGGGATCGCGCCCTTCCGACGAGGGCCGCTCCCTGGCGCCACCGGTCCCTTGTATCGGAGGGAGCTGGTCGGACCTCGGCGGGTGCCGGGCCCGGTCGGAGCCAACGCCTCGAACCCGAGTGAGGGGAGTCCGAGGTCCAACTCATGCGCCTGCTTGGGAAGTTTGAGGACCGGATCCGGTGAGTATAGTTTTGATTTTGGGTCTAGACAGAAATAGCAAGAGCAGTACTGCCATTGGAATTTGGAATTTGTAATCTCGAGATATTGGGAATTGGTAAGAGAGCTTGATCACCTCTCAAGGAAGAGCCGAGTAGCCTGGCATGGGAATTCGCTAGGTGAAACCCTCATCCTTTTTGTAATTGGGAAAAAGACTAGTCAGAACAGATAGAAACGAATGCATTCTGGGATACGTTGCTAGCATGATTGTGTGAACGAAGTGTGAATGAGAGGTCTGGCAGCACGGACCAAGTGAAAGCGGACCCCTGATTAGCGCATTTCCTGACCGGGCGACCGCGTTCAGGTCGCGAAAAGGGGGAAGCGATTGTCGTCTTGTCTTGTTATTTGTATTCCCTATACGTTTCCAGGGCCGTGAGGACCCCTTACCCATGGTCCGCCCACCTTTTCCCTTCTGTCTGTTGTTGCGCGCACACATCGAAATGGGAGGGGCGGAGTCTACTAGGAACACTCCATTAGAATGTATGATTGCACATTTTAAAGAGGGATATTCAGGAGATTATGGTATTAAAATGACAGCAGCCCGTTTGCAGATTTTGTGTACTAGGGAGTGGCCCGATCTAGACCCCATCTGGCCCCGAGAGGGAACGTTCACTGTAGAGATTATTCAGTCAATACATCGTAGAGTGCGGGTAGCGCACCCCGATCAGTACCCCTATATAGATTCCTGGTTAAGTATTTGTGAAGATCCGCCCTCCTGGGCGCAGCGCTGTTATGAGGAACAGTGCAGAATAATGTTAGCTAGAACAGATTCTAGACAGAAAAAAGAACAGCCGAGAATGAAAGAGCAGGATAAGAAAGCCAGGAAGAAACCCATCCTGGCAGATCCTGATTCCCCAGAAGTAGTCCTCAGGCAGCCCCGAACCCCAGGTCCAGTAAGGATAGCCCGGCGGCGTCCTGCCCCAGAACCCCAGAGACAGCCAGAGCCGAGGCGGGACCCAACCCCTGACCCCCCTCCTCCCGGAGGGGAGAAAGAGAAAGAATTAGCGGGAAGAGAAGAGGAGGACGTAAAAAGTGAGTCAGAAGCGGAACTAGAAGAAGAGGGAGGGAATTCCCCAGAAGAAGAAGAAGAGGACAGTGAACAAATAATTGAGAAAGCCAGCGCTAGCACTAGCAAGCCAGTGAAAGAAAAACCCAAAGCAAAACCAGTTGAGAAAAAGAAAGCGACTCCTGCAAAGACAACGACAATAGCCCTTAGATCCCAGACCCAAATGACGCCTGGGACAGCCAAACTGTTTCCCTTAAGGCAAGTCCCGGGAGTGCCCGTAAAGAATGATAATGATGAAGTGGTAGCGGGACCCTTAACTTATGTGTATATCCCTTTCTCTACAACTGATTTATTAAATTGGAGGTCGCATTATGCCTCCTACACTAGCAAGCCCCAGGAGCTGACAGAATTAGTAACTAGTATTATGGAAACTCACCAACCCACTTGGCCAGATTGCCGTCAGCTCCTGACCACCCTATTCACTACAGAAGAACGAGCGAGAATTAGAAAAGCAGCTATTGAATGGATGGCAGAAAACCCTGCAGCTCCGGCGCAGGGGCAGAATATAATAGATCGTAGAGAAGCAGCTCAGAGAGAATTCCCGAATGAAGACCCCCAATGGGATCCGAATACAGATGAAGGATCCACAGCCCTAGCCCGCTTTCGTCAAGGCTTTTTACAAGGCCTGAGAAGGGGAGGCCAAAAAGCTATGAACCTTTCCAAAGTCGCAGGAGTTATCCAAGGAATAGATGAGAGCCCAGCAGATTATTATGAAAGATTAACTGAAGCTTACAGAATGTATACTCCCTATGATCCCGAGGCACCAGGAAGTTTATGCATGGTGAATTCTGCTTTTGTAAACCAGTCTCAACCAGACATTAGACGTAAATTACAGAAATTAGAAGGGTTTGCGGGCATGAATGCAACACAGTTATTGGAAGTCGCTCATAAAGTGTATGTGAATCGTGATACTGAAAGACAGAGAGAATGTGATAGAAAGATGAAGAAGAAAGCTGATTTTTTGGCTGCGGCCATAGTTGAAAAGAAAAGGGGAGGTGTCCCTAATAGAAGGAGCAGAGGAAGAGGGCGGGGTCAAGGCGGAGGCCGGACCCAGAGACTAGGCGTGAACCAATGCGCCTATTGCAAAGAGGAAGGACATTGGAGAGATACGTGCCCGCAACTCGAAGACGCCCAGCAAGATGACGACAACGATCATCAGTGGCGAGAAGAAAGACGAGGCCGTCCCCGAGGCCGAGGAGGAGCCAATCGAGAACAATTCCAGAGAGAGAGGGGAGGAGGAGCCATCCAAGCATTGGCCACACAAGCCCATGATGAGGATGACGTGGATTAGGACAGACCGGGCTCCAAGTTTGCTTTAGGTCTCCAGGAGCCTATGGTCGAAATACAAATAGGAGACCAATTTATGAACTTTATGGTTGATACTGGAGCAGAACATTCAGTAATAGACAAAAAGATAGCCCCATTCACCAAGAAAGCAGTCACCATTATAGGAGCAACTGGTGCCAAAGCCACAAAGTCTTTTCTTCAAAACCGAATATGCAGTCTAGGAGGACAGCAAGTAACTCATCAATTCCTTTACATGCCCGAATGTCCAGTACCATTACTGGGACGAGACATGCTAGCCAAACTTCAAGCACAGATATCTTTCTCCGAACAAGGAGAAATGCAAATGACAGTGAATTCTCAAGCCAAACCAGCAGGAGTAATGCTGCTGACAGTACCCCGAGAAGAAGAATGGAGATACTACATTGATGATTCGATTCAAGATACCTATTTTGAACAAACTTTAAAGAACATTCATGCACCACTTGAAGTATGGGCAGAAGGCAGTCCCCCAGGCCTAGCCAAGCATATAGCACCAGTGATTGTAACCCTCAAGCCTAGTGCTACCCCAGTGCACGTCAAACAGTACCCTATCCCAAGAGCCGCAATTGAAGGCATTCATCGCCACCTACAGAGATTGCTCGAGTATGGCCTACTAAAAGTATGTCAATCCCCATGGAATACCCCACTTTTGCCGGTAAAGAAACCTGAGACAGATGATTATCGCCCAGTGCAAGATTTGAGAAGAGTAAATGATGCAGTTGAAACTATACATCCAGTTGTGCCCAATCCTTACACTCTTCTAGGACTGATACCTGCTGAAGCTACCCATTTCACTGTACTGGATTTAAAAGATGCATTCTTTTGCATAAGATTAGCCCCTGTAAGCCAAATATTGTTTGCATTCGAATGGCAGGACCCCATCTCTGGAAGAGGGGGCCAACTCACCTGGACAAGATTACCCCAAGGATTCAAGAATTCACCTACCATCTTTAGTGCTGCACTAAATCAAGACCTTTCAAGCTATCCAGTAGCCCCGGGGAAGAGAGTACTTCTCCAGTACGTGGATGATCTGTTGATAGCTGCCGTATCAGAAAAAGAATGTATATTAGCCACCCAAGATCTCTTGCAGTTACTAAATGAAGCTGGATATAAAGTTTCCAGAGCCAAAGCACAACTATGTCAAACAGAAGTGAAATACTTGGGCTTTCGTATTACCCAAGGAAGCAGAAGATTAGGCAGAGAAAGAAAAGAAGCTGTATGCAGAATTCCAACTCCAACAACCAGAAAGCAGGTCAGAGCCTTTCTGGGAGCAGCAGGATATTGCCGAATCTGGATACCCAACTTTGCCCAAATTGCCAAACCACTGTATGAAGCCACAAAAGGAGAAGAGAAGTCACCACTGGAGTGGGGACTTGAGCAGGATACAGCCTTCCAGAAGTTAAAAGAAGAATTGATGTCATCACCAGCACTTGGACTACCAGATGTCCACAAGCCTTTCCGCTTGTTTGTACATGAAACACAGGGAAATGCCCTAGGCATGTTGACTCAGAAATTAGGAAATTGGGAACGACCTGTAGCCTACCTATCGAAACAATTGGACCCTGTGGCCAAAGGATGGCCACCTTGCTTGAGAGCAGTTGCAGCTACAGCGCTACTAGTGAGTGAAGCAGACAAACTCACACTAGGACAGAATATACGAGTCACTGTGCCACATGCAGTCCTTGCCCTTATGGAACAAAAAGCAAATTATTGGCTCACCAATTCCCGAATGTTGAAGTACCAGAGCATGTTATGTGAAAACCCACAGATACAACTTGAAGTGAGCCATGCCTTGAATCCAGCTACCTTGATACCCATCAGTGAAGAACTCCCAGAACATGACTGCATCGAAGTCATGGAAACTGTGTTCTCTAGTCGACCTGACCTAACAGATGTGCCCATAGACAATCCTGACCAGATCTATTATGTTGATGGGAGCAGTCTCATCCTTGATGGACGACGCTGTGCCGGATATGCAGTCGTCACTCAACATGAAGTAGTTGAATCATCAGCCCTAGCCTCAGGCACATCAGCCCAGAAAGCCGAATTAATAGCACTCACCAGAGCACTGTTGTTAGGAGAAAAACTTGTGCTAAACGTATATACAGATTCCAAATATGCCTTCACTACCTTGCATGCCCATGGAGCTCTCTACAAAGAAAGAGGACTCATCACATCCGGAGGAAAATCAGTCAAATATGGTCCCGAAATATTGATGTTACTTGATGCAGTCTGGGCCCCAACACGTGTAGCTGTCATGCATTGTAGAGGACATCAAGCAGGGAAAGGAGAAGTTGCTCGAGGAAATAGATTTGCAGATGCCTCAGCACGACAAGCAGCTATGACAGGACAGATTGCCCCACAAGCTATGCCAATGCAAGCAGCATTGTTTCCAGTACCTTTGAATCTATGGACCCCACGATATACCACCAAAGAATTGGATTACTATTGTAACAGAGAAAATGGAGTATTGAAAGATGGATGGATTGAGCTGCCACCAGAAGAGGGCAGTCAACCTCCGGGACGAATAGTAATTCCTGAACTGTTAGGACCATCCTTTGTTAAAGCTTTCCACGAAGCCACACATTATGGGAAGAGTGCTATGGAGAAAGCACTCAGACCACATTTCTACATCCCTCTGATGACAACCATATCAGCCTCAGTAGCACGACAATGTCAAACCTGTGCCAAGAATAATGCCAAGCAAGGCCTTATTACAGCACCCCGAGTTCAGTCAAGAGGTGTGACCCCCATGCACAACCTCCAAGTTGATTTCACCGAAATGCCAAAAGCCAATGGATACCATTACCTACTAGTATTAGTTTGTACTTTCTCTGGGTGGGTAGAAGCATTCCCAACCAGAACTGAGAAAGCCCGAGAAGTTACCAAAGCCTTAATGAGAGAGATTGTCCCCAGATTTGGAATTCCAGCAGTAATAGGGTCAGACAATGGACCCTCATTTGTCTCCCAAGTTACTCAGCAGTTAGCAAAAGCTTTGCAGATACAGTGGAAGCTCCACACTGCATACCGACCCCAGAGTTCAGGGAAAGTTGAGCGAATGAATCGTACATTGAAAGCCCAAATGTCTAAGCTTTGTCAGGAGACACACTTGAAATGGCCCCAAGTGCTCCCCATAGCTTTACTCAGAATACGCTCAGCCCCTGTAAAGTCAACAGGATTTTCCCCTTTTGAAGTTTTGTATGGTAAACCCCCACCAATAGTGCAGGGAGTCAAAGGAAATCTAGCCCAGATTGGTTCAGAAGTAACCAGACAAGAACTCCTAGCTCTTAGTTTTGTTCTGCAGACTCTCCATACGTGGATCCAAGACCAGTTGCCTATCAACTTGACGGAACCCTTGCATCCCTACCAGCCTGGAACTTCGGTGTGGATCAAAGATTGGAAGAAGATACCGTTGGAACCCCATTGGAAGGGACCGTACACCATCATCCTGTCTACCCCAACTGCAGTAAAGGTAGCCGAGATCGACGCCTGGATCCACCACAGCAGAGTCAAGCCCGCCGCCGATCCTGAACCAGAGCGGTGGACAGCGGAGCAGCACCCTGATGTACCCTTGCGAGTTACTCTGAGACGGCAACCAGCAGCATAGACACTTCATCACAAGTGCTTTGCAGTAGCCAAGTCTTTCGAAGAGGATTGCTGTTTTCCATGCAGCAACAGTTTTGTTTCAACGAACCCAATTTGTGTGTGTGATCTGACAAACTACTTTGAGACTACATTGACTACGCCAGACTTCACAAGCCGACTGAATTGCTAAGTTGGTTAATGTGTGCTGGACATCTTGAGGATCTTCAATCAACACTCAGCACCCGTTAAATTGCTTTATTAGCAAATGGGACGAAGAATAATAGACCGTCGTGATCAAGATCAGCAAGCTGAGGATTCAGAAGAACTCCAATCAACATCAACATGTATCTTTGCTTCTGCTTTGCCTTGGTTGCCTTCTTTGGAGGTTTTGAACAGACTTATGCTCTACCTCCATGCACCGCTTGCATTACTTCTACTAGAACTGGACTGAAAGTAACTCAGACTTTGCTTTACCATTCTTACTATACCTGCAAGGGAACAATAACTCGGTGTATCTATAACACCACTGAACTAAATGTTTGCACTCATGGCAAAATCAAAGCATGCTATAATCCGCATCAGAATCCATCCTATTACACGTTGGAAATAAGATGGAAGGATGCAGATGGACCTATATTAGCTGCTACACCACCACTTAAGGACATTACTAAGCCTGCTGTTTTGAATTTTGATGCATGTAATGCTATTAATAGAGATAGTCAGTCCACCTGTGGTACATGGGAGAAAGCGTATCGAAATGACCATAAGTATATGTGTCCAGAAGGTGCCACAAATTGGTGGAAGTGTACAGGTAAAACAGGATCAGGGTATAGTACTGCTACAGCGGCAGATTACTATTGCCCATATTGGGAATGTGTTTTCTATGCTACCTGGAACACTGGTATAACTGATGAGAAAGTAGATAAGCGGATGGCTACTCTAACCAAGCCAACCACAAATGATAAATGTCAGAAAGATGCTTGCAACCCCTTACATTTGCGTGTGCATAATCCCCATGCCTGGAAACAAGGATATAAGTTTGGTTTACGTATTGCTGGAGGAGGAACAGACCCAGGGACCATTGTGTATATTAGATTGAATACTCAAGCCCACAAGTCATCCAAATATCATATTCATAATACCTTTTATGAAGCTATGCATGTAAATAAGTTTGAGATCCCTCACCCTTCACAGAATTTGTTTTTAGAATTAGCCGGAGCAGTAGTATCTAGTCTTAAGATCACAGATTGTTATTTCTGTGGCGGAACCCAAATGGGAGACCAATGGCCCTGGGAAGCCCAGGAATTGAATTATTCCATGGTTTATAATCAGACTGAATTACACAAGACAACCAGTGAATGGGTGTTAGCGCACTCAATCGTTGGACGTCTTTGCTTTGCCAGAACTGGACCCCAGTTCACCCAAAAGGTAGGACAGCTGGTCTGTCTTAGCCAGAAATACTATAATGCCACGACCAAAAAGACAGCATGGTGGTCAGGAATCAGACATCCTGAACCTCCTAACCCATTAGCTAGGTTTCCTGAACTTGCAGGTCTATGGACTAACCTTGCCAAAGTCCAAGCCTGGCAAGCCCCACCTGGCCTGTATTGGATCTGTGGAAACCGAGCATATGCGCAACTCCCACCACAATGGGGAGGTGCATGTGTCTTAGGAACCATCAGACCTTCTTTCTTCCTGTTAAACACTGAACATGGAGAACAATTAGGATACCCTGTATATACTACCCACAAACACAAAGGAGCATCAAGACAGAAAAGAGAGGCCTTACAGATAGGCAAGTGGGAGAAGTGGCGAGGTGATGATTGGCCACCAGAGAGAATTATTGAGTATTATGGACCTGCCACTTGGAATGATGATGGTATGTATGGTTATCGTACCCCCATTTATATGATCAATCGTATTATTCGCTTACAAGCAGTAGTTGAAATAATAACCAATGAAACTAGTCATGCTCTCACGCTCTTAGCTAGACAAAGTACTCAGATGCGCACTGCCATATACCAGAATCGCTTAGCCCTTGATTATTTGCTAGCAGCTGAAGGAGGAGTATGTGGTAAACTGAATTTAACTAATTGCTGTTTGAAAATAGATGATAAAGGTCAAGTAGTTGAAGAAATTGCTAAAGATATGCAGAGACATGCTTATGTGCCGGTACAGACTTGGCACGCCTTGAAATTTCCTAATTGGTTTGCTAACCTTTTCTCTTGGCTGGGAGGATTTAAGACTTTCGTTATCTTAGTACTAATCCTTGTTGCTGTTGTCCTCTGCTTACCATGTTTAATCCCATGTTGTATGCGCTCCCTTCATAGTGCTATTGATAGTACAGTAGAGCGGAAGACCGCAACTAGAATAATGGCTTTATACAAAGCCAGCCCTAGTGGAACTAGTAAGAATCCTTTAATCAGGATGTGAATTTTCTAGAAAGTGATTTAATTCTCACACCTTATTAAGTAATAGGGTGAGATTAATCAAAGGGGGGAATGTGGCAGGTGCAGGCCTGTGACCCACGGTGTCTGACATAGGCAGGCCAGCATGGCTAGCTTGACCTGTAAATGAGGCCTGTGGAGAGGCATATAGGATTGCACATCCCCCAATATGCTGCTATTGAAAGAAAGAACTCAGTAGAAATATTGAATTAGCTTAGATAAGCAGAATTGCAGAATTAAGAAATGGAAAAATACAGAGAAGATGTGTTTTAAAGTTACTGATAAGAAAAAGTACATTTGCAGAGAAATATTGAGGAGTGCTGACAGATGAGTTACAGAACCTTGCTCATCTACACGCACAAATGGTCCCATAACCTTGAAAGTGTGAAAGTAACAAGTTGATGAACTGGCCATTGTAGTTGGGACTAGAAGGGGGGCAGGCAGGTGTCATGCCTACAGAAGCCCACAGAAGGAACATAATTGGAGAAACTTATCAGTACCGGGACCAATAGAAGGGCTACGGGAGGTACGGGAGAGTACCCATTTTGAAATTGCCTTGCTTGAGACTTGTGCACAAATAAATGATTTGGACCTTCTGAACAGACTCCTGGTATCATTGGTTTGTCTGCGCTTTGCTGCTACACCTTTATAAAGAAACTTATAAAGCCTTCAGTGCTTTTTATTTTATTGTTGACAGAGCCAGTTTGTTTCTAAGGGGCCGATATTCAATGGTGGAGAATAGCACATTTTCGGGGTATATTTAGTAAAGTGCAGCAGGGAACGTGGAGTTAATGTGAAAATCGCATGCTCCTACCATGCCCAGCAGCCATGGAATACATAAGGGATGTGGCCTTACTACTCTACTACCAATGCGCTAGTCACATCACTAGCACAATAGTAGCATTGAACATGGCGGCCATAGTGCATTTGCATTGTGTGCGGTTACAATACATGTCGGGAAAAGGAAAGCTACAGGTCTGATATTAGGGCAGTGGTGGATAAAAGAAACACTATGGACAGTAAGAACCATGGCCCAAGCACACATTCAGGAAGGCATCAGCTGGCCACTTGAGAATACTGAGGGATCGCCAGGAATAGGCTGAATAGCCTGCTCATCTCAGAGCATAGGGACTAAGAACAAGAGGGTGGGGCATGCAAATCAGCAAGGCAAAGACATGCAGAAAATATGTACTACATCTCAAACTGTAGGAAATAGGGTGCAAATATGGTATCTGGAGATGCAGGAGACTGTGTATGGGTTCAGGCAAGATGTCCACAGTGTATATTATGGAGGACAGAAATATGACCGCCCCCCTCTCACCCTGAGGTATTAATGGTGTCTGTTCACCTAGGCTGCAGGGAGCACAGTGTAGGGCTTTTTTTTGTTGGGGGTACTGCTGTATGATGGTAGTATATTTTATTCCCCATTTCCAATTTTATCTTGTTGTTATGGTTGTGTTATAAATTGTCTCTTGTATATCATTTTAACTGAATGTTTTCATAAAGGTAGTTAACAGATCTTAACAAATTCAATATTATTTGTTTGTGTTTTTGGGATGTTTACTAAAGTGTGCTAGCCGTTTGTGTGAGATTGGGCTGTGTGACCAAAAAGTGTATTTGCTGTGCAACAACAAAGAGCGTGCAAGGCAAATGCATGTGCTAAGTTAAAAAAAAAACCATACAACTACAACATCTGAGTAGTCAGGGCCAAGGAAGAGAAAGGGCAGAGTCAGGGTGTGTGGCTGTGGCGGGTGTAGTAGTTGCACGCTAGCTATACACCACTGCCCGCTAGCAAAGCCGCAGCTAATGCCAGCCTCTAACCAGGTGCTGGCTGCACTCGCCATACTCCCATGTGCCAACCACACAGGTCAGATGTGCGGTTCATATATGAGTGTAAGCAATATGAAGAGCAACACATTCAAAGAATAGGATGCCAATAGGAGAAGGGAGCTGAATAGCAAGCGCACACCTAGGCCATGGTTTTGGAGGTGCTGCATGGTACAGCTGACATGCTGGTGGAACACACCATCCTGATGACCTCAACACCATGGCCTGCAATCACCCTGCTGGGACAGTGGGCAAACATACATACTGTCTTGATGGACTGCTGTTCACATCTGTATATCTATTGGATAGGTTTCAGAGGTCTGCTGATGTTATGTTATGTGCTGTGGAGCAAATGGGACCTGTGCTCTGTGCTGCAGTCAGTACTTGTCTCAGAGGCAGAGTTAGAGCCAGAAGAGTACAGTGGTGAGGGGGGAGGGGGGCATGCACATTAGGTTGACCCCTAGCCTCTGTGCATGTGGTTGCATTTGGCTGTGAATACATGTACCTGGGGGGCCATGATGACCCCCCCCCCCGACTGAGGGAAGAGGTGACTGAGACCTACCAGCTTGGAGCAGCAACATAATGCTAATGTCAGAGCTTGCTGATTGGTGTTTGCTGCCGGGTCCCCTTACACTGAGATTGGAGCAAGCTATTGACCTGGGGGGCTCTTTTGATCTTTCCGAAGTCTGGTGAGTCATGCCTGTTGGGGTGTTCCTTCTGTAAGCTTTGTGAGATTTGCCACCCCCATGTGGTATATTCCCAGAAGGAGGGGACGTTCTGTGGGTGAATGGCTCTGCTGCCCCTCCCCCTTTAGTGGGTGCTGCTTGATGCTGTGGCCCCCATGTGCAGGCTGTCCTTACAAATGTGTTGATTGTGCTTGGTCTCCAGACAATCCTGGTCCTTGCACCCATCCCTTCTCTCAACATTGGAGAATTCACTGCCACATTTGCACTCTATCACCTACTGTTTGAGATGCAGCACATACTGTCTGCATGTTTATTGTTTATTGTTTAGTACACATTTGTTATACCGCCCCCCATTACATCGGGGCGGTTTACAAAAATAATATCAACAGTAATTTTTAGAAAAAGAAAGAGAAGAAATTACAATAATGATAGAGCCAGAGATAAGTAAGGATAGAAGAGTAAAGAGAGTAGAGTAAAAGAGTGACTACGTCAGGTTCAGGGGGGGAAGGCTAGGGAGAACAGATGTGTTTTAAGGAGGGAACGGAATTTGGAGTAGGATTCTTCTGTACGGAGGGCGGTGGGCAGGGAATTCCAGAGAGATGGGGCCAAATAGAAAAATGCTGCTTTCCTAGTTGATTGTAAGTGAGCTTTGGAAGGTGCTGGGAGGTGAAGGCGATTGATGTGAATGGACCTGAGACTGCGTGAGGGGGTATGGTAAGTGAGTAGGTCAGAGAGGTAGGTGGGGGTAGATAGATAAATGGCTCTATGGGTTAAAGTGAGAACCTTGAAGGATATTCGGAAATCAATCGGCAGCCAGTGTAGATGATGTAATAATGGGGTGACATGGTCACGGGGAGAGGCTTGTAGGATCATGCGTGCAGCGGTATTCTGGATTAATTGCAGACGGTGTTTTTGATACTGGGGAAGACCGGCAAAAATGATGTTGCAGAAATCTAACCTGGTAATGATCAGGGAAAGAAGGAGAGTGGTAATGGCTGAAGTAGACAAGAAGGGACGAAGAGCACGGATTTGCCGATTTGCATGCCCCACCCTCTTGTACTTGGATCCTATACTCTGAGTTGTGCTGGCTGTTCAGCCCACTCGTGGCCATCACACTCTGATCTCTAGGAACAAGCAGGAATACAGTCTTCACATATGGGTGACGTCAGCACCAATGGAGCCCGTTTGGGAACACTCCCCCAGTGTCCAATAGGAAAACCTTTGGGAGCGCACGCCACTGCTCCTGCGTGTCTGCCTTTCTGCCTTTCCAACTTCGCTCTTCAGTTCTTCATTTTCCACAGAGCCAGCAGATTGCAAAATTGTATCACTGCCTAAAACCTTTTCTTTTTTGGTGTACTGCTGTGCTCTGCTTTTCCATTGACACCAGTTCCATCAGAAGTGACACCGGAATCATTAATATTTTTTCTTCTTTTTTTAGTTATAACATTTTCTTTTTCTTTTTTTTTCTTTTCCTGCATGGTAACCACTAACTAGACCTTCATATTCCCTTCAATCCTGAGAGAGATTTTTTTCTAAAATGGAAAAACCAACTAGTGTTTTTCAAAAATGTACCAAATGTGCCGGTACCATATTGGTCACAGATAAACATGACTGGGTCTAAAATGTTTGGGCCTTGACCATTTACCAAATTCTTGTCCTTTGTGCCAAGAAATGACAAAAGAGACCTAAAGAACGAAGCATGAGAGTATGGATCCTTGTTTGCCGCGGACTCAATTTCATTGGTTTCCACATTATTGAGGGCATCGAACAAACCTGAGACCTATAGGAGGAGGTCAAAGTCCAAACACAAGAGTAAGTATGTGAGTTCTAGAAAGTCATCAGCATCAACATTGAAGACCGATATGGAGACCAGAGCAAAATCACAGCATAAGCAGACCAGCCAGCCATCCAGCCCTAGCAGGGTGACCTGTCCTGCAAATCAACCTCTGGATGTTCTGGGATGGTGGCTCAAAGCCCCTTTGGTGATTCCACCCAGACATCGACCATCTTCCTGAACCAGCGCATGCTGACTTCTGAGAGGAGTTTGGACGCACTCCTGGCAGCCTCGGTACATACAGTATCGACAGCTCCAGCAGTGTAGGCTTTGGCACCCTGCCTACAGCCAAATGTATTGGCCCCCAATGCCTGCCCTCCAGCCCTCATTATTAGAACGCCTGAGGCTCATACCTCTGTTGGAACCGACTGATGCCACCGGTACCAAACAGGCTAAGACTGCCATGGCTCCCAATGCAGATACCTCTGAACATCAGTATCAGCATCGGCCCTCGACGTCAACAAAGCATCGAGGTCAAACCACAAGACCACTAATACTTCACCTTTTTATCAGACTCCGATTCCAGTTCTTCTGATTCTGAAGAGGGATCACTGAATCCTCAAGAACTTCCAGGTATCTCTTCAGACCAGTCCCTTCTATATGAGCGTCGCAGGTACCCACCAGTGGATATGTCTTTCCAAGACTTCATTCGGGACATGGCAGAAGGACTGGCCATCACAGTAGCCTCAGAAAAGGAACTGAGGGCAGAGGAATTGGAGATACTTCAATATCCTCCTACGCCCAAGGAAACAGCTACTTTACCAGCGCATTGTGTCTTACAAGATCTTATGCTCTGCATGTGGGAGGCTCCTCTCAAGGTTCCGCCTATCAGCAAGAGGCTTGATACCATGTACCAAGTTCCAAAGTGTCCAATCTTTCAAAATCCTCAGCTCCCACACCATTCAATGATGGTGGAATTGGCGATGCACCGAATAAAGAGTTTAAAGAATCACTCTTCTATGCCTCTAGGTAGAGACTCAAGGACACTCGATGCTTTTCCGGCATGCATGCTGGTCCTACATGCTAAACATGGGCATGTTTCTAAAAGATGTCACCAGGGATCTGGAGACGTTTGCCCCCACACTTCCTGAAGATAAGAGGAGTGCATTCCAGGCACTCATCAAACAAGGTCAGAATTCTTCAAAATTTCTTACCAGGGCATCTTTTGATGCTTTTGAATCAACAAGCAGAGCTTCAGCAGTCTGCATTGGGGCTTGGAGGATGGCCTGGTTACAGGCATCAGATCTAACAGTGAGTCCAGGATAAGCTGGCCAACATCCCATGTAGAGGAGAAAACCTTTAGGGAAAGGGTTGGAGAAAAAACGTCGGGGAGATTGAGACAGATGATCTCACCCTCGCCTTTCCAGAAAAACAGCTGACTCCTCCAAAAGGAAGGCTCTTCCCAAGAAACCTTTCTATTCTAAGAAGAAGAGAAGGGCTGTCTCCTGCAACTGCCTGCTGTGTCCATCTGCTATTGCTGTTGCATCTGCTGCTGTTATTGACGCTGTCTTTATCTCTCTTCTTCTCCCTCTCAGGTACTGTTACTGGGAACTGCTCAACTACAACTCCCATGTTCTCCTGAGCCCGGAAGTGACCTCATCCACTGTGGGGGAATTAGAGACTCTAATCGTAGTGTTCAGTGCTGCGGGTGTGCGCTGAAGGAGCATGATGTGTTCCTTCTGGTGAGTCCAGGAGCGGCCCTGCCCGTATAATGATCTCCCCTGTGACTACATCCATTACTACACGTGCTGCACTGTTTCCTTATCTGGTACCCCAGGGAAATCCTTCCAGTAAGTCTGCCATTTCTATCTTTTCTGTCCGACTACTCCTCACCTGTGCATTGTTTCTGGTAGCTGTTAGGCTTCCTTCTAAGTGTTCTATGTTTGCCATCCCTGTCCATTGGACTTAATGTCCTCCTCCCTGTTTCTACTTAGTTCCTGGTAGCATATCCAGGGTTTCAGCTAACCTTATTTCCTATGCCCTGCGGTCTGTCACCAACACCAGCTGCCTTCCCCTATGCTTCCCCTACTAAGCCTGACCTGAATTTCGCTCTATTAAACTGTCGGTCTATACATTCTAAGGCAGAACTTGTGCACAACGTCCTTCAACAGTACTCTCTTGATGCCCTGCTTCTTACAGAA
This sequence comes from Ichthyophis bannanicus, assembly GCA_033557465.1. NCBI lineage: Eukaryota > Metazoa > Chordata > Amphibia > Gymnophiona > Ichthyophiidae > Ichthyophis > Ichthyophis bannanicus. Next base: position 145,684,683 of record CM066037.1, read on the forward strand.
ACCTTACTATGGAACAGGGAAGACCCTCTCCTTAATTGCTGTCCTCCTCCTGGCTACTCTGCTCTCTCTGTGTCCCAACTAGGTCAGTCGGGGGGGGGGGGGGGAGTTGCTGTTCTCCACCGCTCTTCCCTGTCACTCTGGGAGGTGTCATCCCCAGCCATCAACTATCCTGAGGCATTGCTGCTACTCCTAGACTCCTTCTAGTTATTACCTTCTTCTATGCTCCTACTTCATAAGAATGTATAAGATATGCCATACTGGGTCAGACCAAGGTCCATCAAGCCCAGTATCCTGTTTCTAACAGTGGCCGGTCTAGGTCATATGTACCTAGCAGTTTCCCCAAAGACACAGGTTCCACAATGCTTGTATTGGGTCAAGCATTGATATCCTGGGTCCCTTTTTAATAATGGTTTATGGACCTTTCCTCCAGGAACTTGTCCAAATCTTTTTTAAACCCAGCTACACTAACAGCCTTTATTACATCCTCCGGTAACAAATTCCAGAGTTTGATTACACGTTGAGTGAAAAAATATTTTCTCTTATTAGTCTTAAATAGTTTACCCTGTAGCTTCATTGCATGTCCCCTAGTTTTTCTATATTCTGATAATGCAAACAATTGATCTACATTTACCCGTTCCACTCCATTCACCTTCTAGCATATCTCCTCTCAGCCGTCTCTTTTCCAGGTTAAAGAGCCCTAACCTTTTTAGCCTTTCTTCATAGGGGTAGCCTTCCATCCCCTTTACCATTTTGGTGGCTCTTCTCTGAACCTTTTCTAATAATGCTATATCCTTTTTAAGATACAGCGACCAGAATTGTACACAATATTCAAGGTGCGGTTGCACCATGGAACGATACAGAGGCATTATAAGATCCTTTGTTTTACTTTCCATTCCTTTCCTTATGATACCTAGCATTCTATTTGCTCGCTTGGCTGCCGCTGCACACTGGGCCGAGGGTTTTAACATGTTATCCACAATGACGCCTAAATCTTTTTCCTGGGTGGTGGTTCCTAATGTAGAATCTTGCATCGTGTAACCATAGTTTGGGTTGTTCTTCCCTAGGTGCATAACTTTGCACTTGTCCACATTAAATTTCATCTGCCATTTTGATGCAGATGCATTCTTCATGATCTCTGGGACTCTTTTCTTTTTACCCTTTCGGAGATCTCCCTCACCTATACGCACCTGATGATCTTGAGTGATTTCAACATTCATGTCGATTTACCCTCTGCACCCAGAGACAAATTTTTACTTTCATTCTTGTCTGATCTCTCCCTGTGCCAGCACATTCGCATCCCTACCCATGCACCTTTGATCTCATCATAACATCCTCTTCCTCTGCTGCTCCTTCTACGGTCTTAATTCTCCCCCTCCCTTGGACAGATCACTCCTGTGTGTTTTTCTCTCTCCATCCAATCCAACGACTGAGTCATCTGCCCTTAGGCAACTGCAGCTGTGTCACCGCAGTCTTTTGGGTGCCCTCTAGCAGTTTCCTTCTGCTGACTTATTATTCCCATCTGACTTTGCATCACTATCAACCGACATCCAGGTACAAACATGGCATACAACCCTCAATACCCACCTCGACCGCCCTAGTGCCCCTTGAACCTTTCCATTCTTGCCGACTGTACCAGCGTCACCCGTGGTTCAGTGCTGACCTTTCTCTACTTCATGCCTACCTTAGCAGAGCTAAATGTCTCTGGCACCACAATTCCTCACCTGCCACCCTATTACACTTCCATCGCCATCATCGCTGCTACAAGCAAGCTGTCTGTGCAACCAAGAAATCCTACTACTCTGCTGTAATCTCATCTTCTACTAATTCCTCTAGGCAGCTCTACTCCGTCTTTTGCTTACTCTCTTCTCCCCATTCCTCTCCACTCAAGTCAGCAGGTACAAGGTCTGCTGACCCTAGTCACTTACTTCTCAGAAAAGATCTCCATGCTCTGCTCCAGCTTTGTGGGCATCTCACAGCACAGCAATCATCTGAGTATGTCATCTTGCCTACTGACACTACCCCTTCCCTTACGCGCATCTGGTCCTCATTTCAACCCATTACCTCAGCTGCTCTGTCTGTCCAAGGCATTCCAATCTTCTCATGGAACCACATGTTCTGCTGACCCCATCCCATCACATCCCATCCCATCACAATGGTTCACTGAACCATCACTGGCACTACTTCCCCTCGTGCTCACCATCTTCAACTCTAGCCTCATTTCTGGGACATTTCCCTCCTTATGAAAGCATGCAATCCTCTGCCCGATCCTCAAGAATCCCTCCCTGTCCCCAAATGTCCTAGTGAACTGGCATCCTGTTTCTTATCTAAAATACTAGAGAAACTGGTTTTTACACAACCTTTTTCACACTTTGATTCTACCTGTGCCTTGCACCCCCTTCAGTTCAGTTTTCGTATGGGCCATAGTACCGAAACTGTTCTTCTCTCACTACTTAATGAAAGTCCACATTGCACATGACAGGGGGGTGGGTATCTCAATTGCAGTTTCTTTAGACCTTCTCATCAGCGTTCAACCTAGTGGATCATTCTATCCTGCTCTCTCTCTCCTTCACGATTTTAGGCTCTGGGACTCCATTCTTTTGTGATTTCAGTTTTTCCTAACCTGTCACTCCTTTGCTGTGAACTGCAGAACAGCCACCTCCCCGACTGTTCTTCTCATGTGCGGTGTTCCACAAGGATCTGTGTTGGCCCCCCTCCTCTTTAATATCTTCCTGGCCCCTCTTGCCCTCATAATCCAACAGCCTGGCATCTATGCCCATTTCTATGTTGACGATATTATCCTTCTACATCACACCAGATCTCACTCCCCTGATTTATCTTGCCTGAACTCCTGCCTATCAGATGTCTCCTCCTGGTTTATCATGAATCATTTGCACCTCAACCCCTCCAAGAGTGCCGCAATTTGGCTTACTTTTAATCTCCTGTGTCCTGCTATGGCTCCCCTCCTGGCACATTCCCTCATCCCACTAATGCAATTTCTCCAATAATTCGGAGCATTGATCCCTCCTTATCATTCCACAATCACTTGGCCTCCTTAGTTCAATGTTACTTTTTTGCCCTCCACTAGATCCATGCAATACACCCCTTTGTCAATACCCATTCTCTCACAACCCTTCTTTTGTCACTGGTAATATCCAGACTTGACTAATGCATTTCCGCACTTGCTGGCCTCCCTCACCTCCAGCTTCGCCATCTCCAACTCATGCAAAACACAGCTGCATGGTTACTTACTTCCTCCTCCCGCCATGACCATATCACACCCTTTCTCATCAACCTCCACTGGCTACCCCTTAAGTACCATATCGCCTCTAAATTCTTATGTGGTTCACTGTGCTCTTCACACTGACACACCTCAGTATCTGGCTGACCTCTTTCAGTTCCTCCCTCTCCCCCCCCTCCCCCCCGTCTCCGTGTCCATCACCTGGCACTTCCCTCAGTATCTCTGGCATGCTTAGAACAAACACGCATTCCACTGCCTTTTTTTTGGCCATGTTCTATGGAACTCTCTGCCACTCACCTTATGCTCCGAACTGTCATTCTCCAGATTCAAATCCATGCTAAAGACCCATCTATTCCGACTTGCCTTTAAACCCCCCCCCCCCCCCCATCTCTAGCTGACTGCCCTGTATCCTGCTTTGTCTACACTCCTCATTCTGTCCAGTCTGATTATGGCGTTCTTTCTATTTTTCTATACAGCCATTTTGGAAATTGTAAACCGCTCTCATACCCTAAAGTCTGGGGTGGTATATCAAGTGTTAATAAAGATAAAGATATTATTCTTCCTACTTACCTTCAGCTCAGCAGCAGGAGCAGGGCCCTCACCAGCCCAAAAACCCAAGGCTCCTAACCCTCAACCACCAGCTCAGGCACAACCTGCGTCTGGTTTTGACTCTTTCCTAGAGAGCATTACCACTGCCTCTGGACAGTCCCCAGCCCTCCACATAGCATGCAGACTCTTTTCCTATGCACACTGGTGCTACCTCATAACATCAGAACAGAGGACTCTCAACATTGTCCAAAGGCGGTAGCTGCTTTACTTCGAGACCTTACCCCTACCAGCTTCACAGGGGACTATCCCATCCATCCCCTTCAAAGCAATCTCTTAAGAGAAGAGGTGTCGACCCTGTTGTCTCAGGGTGCCATAGAAAGAGTTCCTCCTCCTCCAGAAGGGATTGATTTCTACTGTTCATATTTTCTCATCCCAAAGAAAACAGGAAGCTTCAGCCCCATCTTGGATCTTAGGGACCTAAACAAGTTTCTGATCTGAGAAAAGTTTAAAACAATTTCCCTGGGAACTCTTCTCCCATATCTCCAGAGCCAAGAGTGGCTATTTTCTCTAGATCTAAAGGAGGTGTACACATAACACTGGTCAACATTGAAATCGTTACTGACTTTAAAAGGCCCTAATCTGTAGTATCTTGGTGAGCTGAACACGAATATAAACATTAAAAAATGTTTTATTGGCTCTCGTTTTAAAGATATTGCATGTAATTCATTTTTGACGTTTCACTGTGTAAATTTATCCAGTAGGACATCAAACAACATCCCAAATAAGCCTTGAATGATGTAATATTGCATCACATTGCATAATACCAGCATGCACATATCCTCCAGAGTTGATTGCATCATTTTCTGATGCAATGCAATACTACTGCCAGACGGCTGCTGAAGCCATCTGACATCAGCAGTGTACTATACGCAGTCGGAAAGGAAAGTAATCTGGTAGTCTGTTCCGATATTGAAAGCCTCATGAATGCCTTAAAAATCACTCATGACTCACAAGACTGGAGACTATTTATAGATTCTTTGAAACTGAGTCTGAAGGCTGTGCTTTTGAACAATGGAAACTGTCTTCCATCGATTCCAGTAGCGCATGCCGTCCACATGAAAGAGACATACGATAACTTAAAAGCATCTACTGACTTCCACTCCTTTCGCACTCAGTTTAAGTTACTTACTCTAGTTCACAGGGCTCTTCACACTAGTACTCCACAATACCTGGCAGACCTTATTACATTCCACACCCCCAGACACACTCCTCGCAACTTCCACCTTAACCGCCTTAATCTCCCTTCCCCCCTCCCTCGCTCACCTTCAATCCACCCGCTCCTCTGCTTTCTTTTTTATCGGCCCTGCACTCTGGAATTCACTCCCCACCTCCCTCCGGTTAGAACCCCATCACGCCACCTTCAAGTGAGACCTAAAAACCCACCTCTTTTCCTTGGCCTATGACCTTCCCTCCCCTCTTGTCTGATCCTGTCCCCTACGTATAGTCCTGTATCCTTTCTCTCGTTCTATTATATCAACAATTGTAACTTCCTTTCCTCCTTTTCTGGTCCTGTGCCTGTTTCTAGTTGTTTGTGAATTGTAAACCGCTCTGATAGATAAAGTAGGGCGGTATAATCAAATAAATAAACATAAACATACAGCTGGCACCTCTGTGGTGACTTGAAGGTAGTTGCCCTTTTAATGGGACTGCAGCAGGGATATATAAAATACATGTGTTTCTTATGTGAGTGGGATAGCCGAACAAGGGATTGATTGGCACTACTTGCGGAAGGAATGGAATCACAGACAAAATGTAACAGTTGGAGAGAAGAATATCCAGCACCCAGCTCTGGTTGAGGCTCACAAAATCCTGCTACCACCCCTTCACACCAAACTACGTTTGATGAATAAACTTTGTGAAAGCCGTGGACCGCACTTTGCCAGCTTTCCGATACCTGCATGAAAAATTCCCTCGACTCAGCAAAGCAAAGATTAAAGAGGGAGTTTTTGTGGGTCCTCAGATTCGAGAGCTCTTCAAAGATGACCGGTTCAACAACTTGCTGCAGGGTGATGCGAAACAAGCATGGAATGCTTTTCACCTAGTGTCAACAAACTTTCTCGGGAATGTTAGGGCAGAAAACTACAAGGAACTAGTAGAAGACATGCTGATGCAGTATCAGAAACTTGGCTGCAATATGTCTCTGAAGATCCATTTCCTTGATTCCCATCTCGATTTCTTTCCTGACAACTGTGGTATGGTTAGTGATGAAACAGGGCAAACGTTTTCACCAGGATATCGCAACGATGGAGCAAAGATACCAGGGAAAATGGTCCACTACAATGCTGGCTGACTACTGCTGGACACTCCCCAGAGAAGCTCCCGAACAGCTGTACAAGAGACAGGCGAAAAAATCTAAGAAGTAGTCTATGACTTGGTTTTTTACAAGTATTAACCGAAGGCCTATTATATTTACTATTGACATGCATTTTGTGATGTAAACATTAATTCTTATAGATTACAAAAAACTAGGGCCAACTTTGCAATTTCACTGTCATATTCGTGTTCAGCATATAAAAATTGATAAGAAATGACTATTTTTATTTCAGTAACATGACTTTGGTAAAAGTTTGTTGATAATTACTGATCCATTCTCAGCACAGACAGTATCTGTGCTTCACATATCAGGGGAACCAATCACCAATACTGGGTGCTCCCCTTTGGCTTAGCACTGCAAGTATTCACAAAATGCATGACAGTAGCCATGGCCTATCTCCGCACTTTGAGGTCTTCATCTTCCTTTACTTAGACGACTGACTAATCAGGGGAGACTCCTCTCAGGAGGTAAAACTCCCCCTTTATCACACCATCATGCTGCTCCAACATTTGGGATTTGTCCTAAACTTCCTAAAGTCTCACTTTGCCCCAGCTAAGCAGCTGGAGTTCATCGGAGCGTTCTTGGAAATGCAACAGGCCCGAGTTCTTCTTCCACAAGATCGCTGTGCCTGCATCATAGAGCTTGTGAAACAAATGCAACAGCAAAGCCATGTAACTGCTTGAGAAATGGTCTGTCTGTTGGGACACATAGCCTCTATGGTTCATGTCATCCCCTTTGCTCAACTACACATGCGTCAAGCTCAATGGACTCTGTCATCCCTATGGACAGAAGCAAAGAGGTGTCTCACAGACAAGATCAACATCACTCCTCAATTGACCAAGTCTCTTTAGTGGTGGTGGTGTTCTCCACAGAACCTACTCAACAGGTCACCTTTTCAGATGCCTCTACCTCGATGCATCCTGACAATGGATGCCTCCAAGCTGGGTTGGGGAGCTCATCTGAACGACCTAACCACACAGGAACTGTGGACACAACAGGAATCTGCTCTGCAGATCAACTTCCTAGAATTATGGGCACTAACAAATATCTTTGGGTATTTAAACCCCAACGTTTGGGGCAACAGGTATTAGTCAGGACAGATAACCAGGTTGCCATGTTCTATGTGAACAAACAGGGGTGGGGACAGGATCCTATCCACTATGCAAGGAAGTGCTTCCCCTATGGTTCTTTGCCATCGCACGCTGCATTCACCTCAGAGTGGTGTACCTCCCATGCAAACTCAATGTACTTGCAGAAAGGCTAAGCTCAATTCTTCATCCACATGAGTGGACCGTACATCGGGAGATGTCTGCTTGGATCTTCCAAATGTGGAAAACTCCACTCATAGAGTTTTTTGCCACTCCGTAGAACACACAGCTTCCACTCTTCCAGGCTTATGTCCCTGCATGGACAGGCCCCAGACACTCCTTTCCATTGGGGACAGGATCTGCTCTATGCATTCCCTTCTATCCCCTGATACCCAAAATGCTGTTCAAGCTATAGGCCAACAAGGACTTCATGATCCTCATAACCTCTTTTTGGCCCCATCAGACTCAACCTTTCAGACTCTGATGTGCACCCGAACTCCTCTCCCAGGACCAAGGGATGCTCCATCCCATTCCCCATGCCCTTCACCTCATGGCATGGCTTCTGAAGTGATAGTGCTTGATGACCTCAACTGCCACAGGAGCTCAAGGATATCCTGCTTGCATCATGCAAGTCAACCAGGCAATCTTATGCCTTCAAATGGTGAAGATTTGCCCTCTGGTGCTCTCCAAAGGACGTTGACCCCTTTACCTGCCCGATGGAATCCCTTCTGCAATATCTCCTCCACTTGTCCTTGGTAGGACTTAAGACTAACTCAGTCAGAGTTCATCTTAGTGCCATTGTGGCCTATAACAAACTACTGGGCGGACAGCCTATCTCTTCACATCCCTTAGTAGCACGTTTCATGCTGGGCTTCCTGCTGTCCAAGCCACCCATTAAAATGCCTCCATTGGCCTGGGACCTCAACATGGTTCTAAAGCCTCCTTTTGAGCCTTTAGCCACCACTTCACTGAAGTTATTGTCTTGGAAGGTAATCCTCGTCATCGCCGTGACATCATCTCACCAATAGTGTTCATAGCATGATCGCGTTTGATTTAATTCGTGGAGGAGGGATAGTAAGGAAATCCAAAGCACTACCTTTTAACTTTCGAAAGGGAGACTATGATAAAATGAGGAAAATAGTTAAGAAAAAACTAAAAGGAGCAGTTGCAAAGGTTAAAGACATACATCAAGCTTGAGTGTTGTTGAAAAATGCTATCTTGGAAGCCCAGACCAGCTATATTCCACGCTTTAAGAAAAGTGGAAGGAAGTCCAAAAAACTGCCAGCATGGTTTAAAAGTGAGGTCAGAGAGGCTGTTGTTGCCAAAAAATCATCTTTCAGGAAATGGAAAAAAGAGCCATATGATGAAAACTGGAAACAGCACAAGCACTGGCAAGTTAAATGCAAGACACTGAAAAGGCAGGCAAAGGGAGAATTTGAGAAAAAGCTTGCTGTGGAGGCAAAAACATATAATAAAAACTTTTTCAAGTACATTCGTAGCAAACAAACCTGTGAGAGAGTCAGCTGGTCCATTAGATAATAGAGGGGTTAAAGGGGCACCACCGACATCCCTCCCCGTCCGCCACCAATTCCGTCTCGGGAAGGAGAGGCGAACAGCCACAACAGTGGTATTTGAGAGGGTGGCTGCTTTTTGCAGCACCCTTTGGAGGTACTGCCGCTGCCAGCCTACCCCTCCAAAGACAGCTTCAGCAGCAGCTGTGGGGGGGGGGGGGGGGAGGGGGTGGCAGCCGTGATTTCTGCATAGGGTGCCAGGAACCCATGGCCCGCACCAAGGTTGTGCATCACCTTTCGCACAGCAGCAGCATGTCTGTGTGCTGCCACTGTCACTGTGGGAATACAATACTTTACGCGGTCCTTTCAGAGCTGGATAATTTTATTTATTTATTTATTTAACATGTTTTATATACCGTCTTTCTACAAATCATAACGGTTTACATAGAACAATAAAAGGCAGTATATTGCAACTGTTTACAAGGAACGAATAACAGGGTACAGAATAAAACATGAAAAACAAAATTATAATATATAATTAATTACAGTGAACAACTATTTACATATTACATATGTATGTGCATAGCTACGGATGGGAGTATTGAACAGTTTTAATGGACCAGGGGTAGGGAGGTAAAAAAGAGGGGTTTAGGTATTAGGGTGGGAGAGAGAAATGATCAAGGAAGAGATGAGTCTTTAACTTTTTCCTGAAATCAGTGTGGCTCATGCAGTTGCGCAGCTCATGTGGAAGGGTGTTCCAAAGGGATGGAGCATAGAGGGAAAAGGTCCTGTTGCATGTAGATTGTTTACAGTGTTTTTAATTGTAGGTGTAGTCAGTAAGTTTTTAGTGATAGAACGGTGATTTCTAGTGTTGTTGGAGAAAGCAAGGAGAGGGGAGAGGCATGGAGCTGACTCCTTAGAAATAATTTTGTGTATTAGAGTGAGAACCTTGAATTTTACTCGGTGATGAATTGGGAGCCAGTGGAGATCATAGAGGAAAGGTGTAATATGAGCTCGTCTAGGATTTTTGTTATGAGACGCGCTAATGTATTCTGGGCTAGTTGGAGGGGTTGAATAGAGTTTTTGGGGAGGCCCTGATAGATCAGATTACAATAGTCAAGCGAGGGGGTTGTAAGGGCCTGACAGACAGTGCAAAAGTAGTTGGGGCTTAAGAGAGGTTTGAGGTTCCTGAGTGTGCGTAGCGTATACTGTGTTGGTGGTTTTCTTTATTTGATCTGAGAAAGATAAGCTCTGATCAAGTATGATACCAAGATATTTCACCTGTTTTTTTATAGTGAGAGTGAGATCGTCAAAGGTGAGGGTTGTAGGGGGGATGTAGGAGGAGTTAGAGAAAACTTGGAGTGCTTCAGTTTTGGATTGATTGATTATTAGGTTGTGTTGAGAGAGCCAGGATTTGAGGCTGGTTAGACATTCATTAGCTTAGAGAAATTAGGGTTAGAGAGGTTAAATGGGGTGAAACACATCATGTCGTCTGCATATATTTGGTACTGGATGCCATAATTTTGGAAGATCGTGCATACAGGTTGGAGGAAGATATTAAAGAGTAACGCTGATAGACTGGATCCTTGAGGTACGCCTTGTTTTAGTGTGAAGGGGAGGGAAGTATCACTACCAATACGGACCTGTTGTGTTCTGTCCTCAAGGTAGGATTTGAACCATTTTAGGGTTGTGCCTCTCAGACCTATATCATGAAGTCTGTGTAGGAGTTGATGGTGGGGGAGGGAGTCAAAAGCAGTGGATAAGTCTAGGAAAATGAGTAGACATCCTTGGGTGGAGTTCTGGGTGTGTGCATAAAGGGAATTGAGTAAGGAAGTGAGGAGGGTTTCAACTCCGTGATGTTTTTTGAATCCATGTTGGAATAAATCAAGGGGGAGTGGTCATCAATGTAGTCCTGGAGTTGGATTTGGACAAGTTTCTCAGTTATTTTTGCAAGGAAAGGGATACTAGATATGGGTCTGTAGGAAGATGGCGAAGTGGGGTCAAGTTTTGTACCTTTTAGGATTGGGCGGATAGAGGCACTTTTAAGTGAAGGTGGAACGGAGCCTGACTGGAGAGAGGCTTGTACAATATTCAAGATGTAAGGAGAGAGAGAACTTCTGGTAGATTTAATCCAGGGGACAGGACAAGGGTCAAGGGCAGAAGTTGAGGCATTCAGTTCTTTAATAACATCAGATACATTAGTTAATGTGATGGTATGAAACTCATTCCATGAGTCTGGAAGGGTTGCCTCATGAATTTGGGTGCCATGGATAGAGGTGGGTTGAGGGTTATCGGTCAAAGGTGGGAGGAATTTAGAAGTAAGATGATGTTAGCTATAGTTTGTGCAGATATTTTTGGTGGTTGGTCATGTTGTAGAGGTTCATTAATTAGGGATTTGGTGATAGAGAAGAGTTCTCGTGGTTTATTAAGAGCTTTTTGGATGATATTCTCATTATACTCTCTTTTGTGAGTGAGTGTTTCTAAGCAGTAGGATTGGAGTTTAGTCGTGTAGTCAATATGTATATTGGGGTCTTGAGTACGTCTCCATTTACGTTCAAGACGTCTAAGTTCCCTTTTAAGGTTTCTCAGGTTTGTGGAGAACCAGGGGGTTCTTCTTCGGTGTTTTTGAGGAAGTTGCTTGGGTGGGAGTAGGGAGGCTGAGGATAAGATTTCATTCCAATTAGTTATGAAGGACTCTTGGTCTAGGTTGGTATTGTCTAGCTGGTCAAGTGAAGGGATAGTTTGCTCCAAGAAGTTGGCTGCATTAAATTGCTTGAATTTATGGGTATGTTGGAGCTGGCTGTGTGGTTGGCTTCTATGGGCAGAGTAGGGGACTGAGAAGAGGATGAGTGCATGATCGGACCAAGGTATGGTAGAATGGAGAGTTGGATCGGATCATTGAGACGAGGATGTTGTGGGATAAATATAAGGTCGAGGGTGTTCCCTTTAGAATGTGTAGGGTGTTGGAGTATTTGAGTGAAGTTAAGCAACTTCATTGCTTGTAAGAAGGAGGATGATTGCATTGAGGATGTGGAGTGCAGGTTTAAATAGGTTTAAATAATAAATGACTTAAAAATGAAAATGGAGTTTCACCTCTATACCAACATTTAAATCAACGTGATCAATACTCCTTCTGTGAACAAATTCAGTAATATTGATCGTTTTTCCTTTCTATTATGCACAGAATGTCTCAGACCAAATAGCGCTCAATCCACGATATTGCAAATATCAACTTATAGCGCTTAAAATAGCATCAATGACAATTCTGGGAACAGTATTTCGCAAAAATGCTTTTATGCAAAATTGTCCCCAATATGGGTTTATAAACGTTATTTAGATGAATAAACTAGTGCTTAGCTTTAGACGTTCCCCAATGCCACTTTCAGGCGCCAATCTGTGCGTTTCACTCAAACCAGAGTTTCTTCAGGGGGATCTAAAAACAAAAATCAAAAATACAAAAACATATAAAATCATCCATATGGTAGTTATCCACATTGATTAAAGTCCTTCATGCAATATCCCACAGTTTCACATACCAGTAAAAACTGCTACAAAGATGCTGCCCACGTTACTTTCCATGACATTTACTGAACCAGGAGGTATTCCAAAAAACGCCGCGCATGCAGAGTGACCCTCTCAGTTCACTTTTATGTCATCTAATTGTGATGTCATTCCATAGGTTCATACTTTTCAACTATAATATCGTAAACAAAGCCCCTAATCAATACTGGAATTTAAACCTCCAGGCGATAAAGTTTCCAGGGTAAAAATCCAGCGTTGTTCCCTTAATAAAAGAGTCTGCTCCCGTGACCTCCCGTGCTTTGCTCGTAAAACTTGCTCAATACAGAAACAACGTAACTCCTGAAATTCATGGCGAAATGTCAAACAATGCTGAACCAAGGGTGCTGTTAATATCTTACAATTAAGACGGCTCTTATGTTCCACCATACGAGTTTTGAAGGGCCGTATAGTCTCACCTATATACAGCAGATTGCAGGGACATCTGATGGCATAAATGGCTAATGCTGTATCGCATGTTGTACTGTCGCGCCAAAGTCTAAGTCTTGCCATGATAAGTAAATTCAATAACTTCATCAGTAATGTTGCATAGTCCACAGCGGCCGCACTTCTTGTGTCCTCTCACAATTAGTTCATCTTCCACAGTTCGTAAAGCTGCTGGACTTAATTGCTGTTTAAGGTTTCTGTCCCTCTGCCATACACAACGTATATACTTCCCTTCTAACCCAGGAACATTGCGCAAAACATTAGCATATTTCAACATTGTTCGTTGAATTCGATAACTCAATGGATAGAATTTCATAATAAGATTAACATGTTCTGTGTCGGACTTAGGAACTTTATTTGAAGATGTCCCGATTAGCCAAGATCGTTCATTAAAAAGAGCATGGCGATATGCCCGTCTGATGACCTGGGGAGGATATCCACGTTCATGAAAATTATTCACCAAAACCAAAGATTGTCTCTTAAATTCTTGTATATCTGAACAGTTCCTCCGGAACCGCAGAAATTGAGAGAATGGTAAAACCATTTTTTAATTTTAAGGGGTTGCACTACTATAGTGCAAAAAAGTATTGCGATCTATACTGCCCCTGGGCAGCTTCCTGGTCAGCCTTGCAAACCTGCAACTCCCATTGCATCTCCCTCATGGTACCTCCTCTGCCCCATTTGCAACATCAACCTAGTGTCCTTTCATACTTGGTCACTATGCTCTTGCTGCAGTGGATCACTGCTATCACTGTTTTGGTTTCCCCTGTGTGTGGATCACATTGCACACATCGGAATAGGCTTTCTCCTCTCAAAATAGAACCTTTCTGTGAAGTTTTACTTGGCATTAGGATTCTTTGCGTTGAGGGCTCTAATGCGCGATTGTGCAACCAGTGATAAGGGAGCATCCGTGTCAATACCCACTCTCCACCCCATTAACGCCCACTCTTCACCTTCTTCCCTTAATGCTGAGGGACCCTGCAATGCTCATTATTGCAGCGTTATTGGCCTTTTCCGCAGTCTTAAGGACGCAAAGATGCCGATGACAGGCATTAACGCCCTTTAGTAAACATATCTCTTAGTATTTCCACTTTTGCCTCTTGCCTTTCCTTCTTTCTGCCTCCTCCTCCTCCTACTATTCAGCATTTGTAAAGCGCCACACATGCAGCGCTGCACAACTAACCTACAAGTAGTAGTCAACATACAAGAGACAGTCCCTGCCCGTCAGAGTCATGCTCATCGGAGCTTACAATCTAGTTAGAACAGTACATTAGTTAGAACAGTACAGAACATTAGTCAGTTCTGCGCAAAGGACGGTGTAGTACAGTTTGGTCATAAATGATGACGGGAGTTAGGGTAAGATGAGGAAGGAGTCAGGATCTGAATGCAACAGTGAAGAGGTGGGTCTTCAACCTGGATTTGAAAAGGGCCAGGAAGGATGCCTGGCGCACAGACGCAGGTAGGCTGTTCCAGGCGTAAGGTGCAGCAATGTGAAAGGAGCGCAGTCAGGAGTTCGCAGTGCCGGTGAAAGGCATTGATAGAAGCAATTTGTTAGCGGAGCGCAGATTTTGAGAGGGGACATAGGGAGAGATAAGAGGTATTGAGGGGCCATAGAGTGAATGCATTTATAGGTTAGCAGGAGAAGCTTGAATTGGATGCGGAACTGGACAGGGAGCCAGTGAAGGGACTTGAGAAGAGGAGTAATGTGGACATGGTGAGGTTGGGAGAAGATTAGTCGAGCAGCATGATTTTGTATAGATTGGAGGGGAAGGAGGTGGCTCGCGGGAAAAGACCAGCGAGGAGTAGGTTGCAGTAATCGAGACGAGAGGAGATTAAGGAGTGGATAAGCGTTTTGGTAGTATGTTCAGAGAGGAAGGGGCGGATTTTGCTGATGTTGTAGAGAAAGAAGCGGCAGGTCTTAGCTACAAGCTCAATATGAGCGGAGAAGTAGAGAGAGGTGTCAAAGATAACTCCTAGATTGCGGGCCGAGGGAACAGTAGATAGTAGATCCATCCACATGGATTGAGAGAGGGGAAAGTGGGGGGGGAGGGGGGGAGGAGTTAGGTGGAAAGACAAGGAGTTCCATTTTGGCCATGTTCAATTTCAATCGGCGATGAGACATCCAGGCAGCGATGTCCGAAAGACAGGCAGAGATCTTGGATTGGGTTGACGGAGAAATCTTAGGTGTAGAGAGGTAGATTTGGGAGTCATCGGCATAGAGATGGTACTGAAAGCCATGGGAAGAGATAAGCGTGCCAAGGCCTTGGGTATAGAGAGAGAAGAGGAGGGGGCCCAAGACAGATCCCTGGGGTACACCTACTTGGAGCAGGGTAGGGGAGGAGGAGGAGTCACCAGAGCATACACTGAATGAGCGATGGGAGAGGTAGGAGGAGAACCAGGATAGTACGGAGTCCTTGAAGCCAAGGAGGAGAGGGTGATGAGGAGAAGGTCATGGTCAACGGTGTCAAAGGCAGCAGAAAGGTCAAGAAGGATGAGGACAGAGTAAAGGCCCTTGGATTTAGCCAGGAACAGGTCGTTTGTGGCTTTTGTGAGTGCCGTTTCAGTGGAGTGTAGGGGACGGAAGCCGGATTGAAGTGGGTCGAGGAGGGCCTGGGAGGTGAGGAAGTCGAGGCAGCGACGGTGGACTGCTCGTTCTAATAGTTTAGATATGAAGGGAAGGAGGGAGATGGGTCGATAGTTAGAGGGGGATGTGGGATTAAGTGAGGGTTTCTTGAGGAGGAGTGTGACAACAGCATGTTTGAAGTCAATGGGGACAGTTGCAGTGGAGAGTGAGAGGATGAGGATCTGAGGGCTGGAGGGGACAATGGTGAGAGGGATGGAACGTAGGAGATGGGTGGGGATAGGGTCTGATGGACAGGTGGTGGGTTTGGAGGAGGACAGAAGGAGTGCAGTTTCTTCCTCAGAGATCGGAAGGAAGGAAGAGAGGGTGGCAGAGGGAGTATGGATGGGGGAGGAGAATGGGGGGGAGGGGGGTAGACGGCGGGGAGGGAATTGGAGGGTAATCTTGTGGATTTTGTCGTGGAAGTAGTTGGCTAGGGTTTGGGCAGAAAGGGAGGGCGGGATCGAGGGTGGTGGGGCCTTAAGGAGAGAATTGAGAATTAGCTGTAAATGTGAACGCTAAGTCTCCCCCCAGTACCTCATTAGCACCTAATATTAGCATACCATTCTCCAATGTGTTCCTATTGGTTCCATTATAGTTCTTCATGAGATGCTATTTTTTATTTCAATCTCTCTTCTTTTCTGGCAATTTAGTTCTTTAGGTTTTTAGAATTTTATTAAATTCTATTAATATGTTTTTTAATGGCCACATACAGTTTCCACATTTTTGAGATTCTAATTATGATTTTAATATTTTAACATTCATTTTTATCCTTAATGGTTTTATTTATCTAATCATTTTTATCTCCTTTTTGAGGTTTAATATCACATTTTCTTTTCTTTTTTTAATTTTATTTTTCGTTGCATTTACAATAATACACCCTCCACAATTGAAAGATAAGGAAACAGTATCATCATTAACAGAGAAATAGAACTCCCCCCCCCCCCCAAATTTAATAATCAAGAAAGAGATACTATATAAGACCATAAATTTGGGAAGAAGAAAAGTTTCACAAAAGAAAAATCAAGGAATCAAAAGAACAGCATAGCCAGCTTTTATGGAAGATAATTACCCCACTGCTGACCCCTCCCTACTCGCTAGAAAACTTAGAAGCTGTTTGAGATCAAAGAAAAGAAATCTCTTATTATCTAGAAAAATAAAACACCGACAAGGAAATTTTAAAAAAGCAGCTCCCAAGGAAAGAACCCTTGATTTTAAACCCAAGAATTCCTTCCTTCTAACTTGGGAAGCCCTAGAAAAATCAGGAAAAACTTGATTTCTAGACCTTAAAAACAGATCCTGCATATGACAAAAATACAATTTCAAAACAGTATGACAGTCCTTCTCAAGTGCAAAATTAACAAACAAAGTAGTTGGTTCGGTCACAACTTCCAGGGGATTCTCCAGGAAGCCTGTAAGGTCCAGAGTCCTGCTGGCTCCCTGCTTGGACCACGCCAGGGTCACCAGCAACAGGCGCAACAGACAGATACTGCGCCCAAATAATCAGTGGCAAATTATTGAGGGAAGCTGAAGAACCTCTCAAAAATATTTCTTAACTATCTCAGTCACTGGAATCAATGGAGTTTTAGGAAAATTAATAAATTTCAAATTATTCTTCCGGGAAGAATTCTCCAGGTATTCCAACTTCCGAATCAAAGCTGTTGAACCTTTAACCAGCACACCCTGAGTCTCCTGCAGTTCCCCAAATCTTGCTTCCAGAACATATAACTTACAAGCTTGCAAAGTCTGCTCTTGGGAGACCCCCACCAAGGATTCCTTCATTGAAGAAAATTCTGAAGAAAAAGTACTCACAAAAGCTTGCAGAGAAGAGTTCATCGAGGAAATTACCTCCTAAATGGTATCCATAGTTATAACTGCCAATTTTTGCAACCCTTCAAGAACCAGAGAAAGGAGAGAGCTCCCTCAGGCACCATGCTCCTCTCCAGAACACGACTAGTCGATGTTTCCGATCCCCCAGAGATTGGGGAAGATGAGCCTGGGGAACCTCCGGGACTTACACCAGCTCCAACATGAGCCGGCAGTGATCAAACGTGTGCACTGGAAACATTTCTAGGTCGTGGATGCGCAGCTCTGTCTTCTTGGCTCAAACTTGCCCCACTCAAAGCCGACACTGATAGCACTGTTGACACCGCCAAAGTGCCGCCTCTGATTCTTTATTGAGTTTTCAAAATAAAACAGAAAAACAATTCATCCTGATACAAGAGTATACACACATCTAAGAAGCCAGAGTCTCAGTCTCCTGCGGAGAGGTAAACAGTAACAACAGTAATAACAGCAGCATCAACATCAATTACTTTATTATGTTGACCCCAACCCCCTAAGTCCATATTCACTTGGTAATAGGCTGGCATTTCCCCCTTCCCTACCCCCGCTTCCCGCAGCGTTGTTCCTTCTTCCACTCTCTTACCTTATTTGAATGTTTACTTATTGTCTCTTGTTTGCTTCCACCATCTTGTTTGGCTTGCCCAACCAAATAGGCCCATCTTCCCAGTGGGTTTGTCCTGTGGGGGAGGAACTTTACTCTTCATACATTAATTTGTGCACTCTTTACCAGTGGGGGCAACGTATCCAGAAAAGGCATCCACGATACCAAATAGTGTTCCCAATTCTTTCCATCCAAATTTTTTGCTATAAGCCTTTCCATATGCATCAAATCAAGGATGGCCTGCTCCCATTGCCCCAACCCCTGTGGCTCTCCTTCGGCCCAATAACGTAATAGTATTCTTTTTACCATTAAGAACCCTTTCTCAGGAAGTTCTTTCAGGGGCTGTGAGGCTCCTCAATGATTCACTATTTTTAAATAGGCACATCTCCGCAGAAGGTGTCAAGGCAGTCTGCAAAATCCCACTTAGTCTGGCACACATTTGTTGCCAAAGTCTTTGTATTTTCTGGCAGTACCAAAATTTATGTTAGTGTCCCTTTGTGTATTACGCACCACCGGCACTTGCCATCCTTCCTCAGGTCAACCTTATGGACCCATGCCTCGTGTGTAGACCCTCCATAGGAATTTATACTGGAGTTCCTGTAGATAGACCCATTTCGAGATAGAGCTGCATTTAAGAAATGCAACTTGCAAGTTCGCCAATGACACCTTCTCCATCCCATCTGTCCCCCACCTTGCAGCCAATAGTTCCAGGTATCTCTGATCATGGGCCGGTCGTACCATGTCTCGGATCTCCTTGGCCTGAGAGCCCCCTTCAGCCAAACGTGCAAAAAAGGGTCTGGGTCTCCAGGGACTAAGTAGATCGGCGTCTCGACGAGTCAAGTGATTAATGTAATGTTGTATCTGTAAATAGCAGATAAAATCATGCTTGACTAGTTTATATTTCTCTTGTATATTCTGAAAGCTGTCCATACCTTCTTCCCTTTTCATGCAGAGGTCCCCTATGCAGAGTATGCCCTTCTGGGCCCATCCCTTGGGAACAGATGATGAGACTCCTTGGGGGAATTCTTGATTATCCACCAGGGGAAGCAACTGGGAGCATCTCCAGTTCCAGGAAAAATGTCAACATACTGCTCACCATGCCACCTGGAGAGTTCCCTAGGGCTAAGAGCCAGTCTAGTTGTTTCACCGGATCACAATCCCCTTCACCATTCACCACCCCACATAGATGCCGCACCATGCACCTTAAGTTATAATTGCGAGAGCAGCTCTAAGCCTGCCTCCTCTCTTCGCTGCATCAAGGCCTATAAGGGGATGCGGGCACATTATCCCCTCCATAGGAAGTAGCTTAGACTCTGGTCCAAACGCTTCCAATCTTTAGATGTCACCCATATGGGCAGCTGTTAAAGTACATACACCTACTGGGACAGCTCCATCATCTTAAATAAAGCAATATGCTCCCACAGAGAAATTGGTAGGCAGGCCCATTTCTGAAATTTTGCCGAGGATCTGGCAAGCATGCTAGGGATATTACACTTGTAATGCCTCTTAGGGTTTTCCGGGAGTTGAATCCTCAAGTACCGAATCAAGCCCTCGGCCCAACTCAAGGAGAAGGATCCAGAACACACCCTCAGACCCTCCCCCCAATGTCCAATGCCATTGATTTGTTTTGATCGAGTTTTAGACCCGAAAAACAACCAAAATGACCTATTATGTGCAATGCTTTCGGGAGGGATATTTCTGGATCATGCAGGCATAGGAGCATATTATCCCGAAAAGCACTAAGCTTCAACTGCTCCACTCCCAACCTCTGGCCCTTCACTTGATCCTCCAATTGCAATGCCCTCAATAGAGGCTCTAGAAAAAGCACAAAAAGCGAGGGAGACAGGTGCAACCCTGCCTCGTACTACACTCCAGTGGAAATGATTCTGAGAAAAACCCATTAACCCCATCCCTTGCCTACAGATCTGCATAGGGTATATGCACCCAATCCAAAAAAGTACCCATAAAGCTGAAGCGTTGTAGAGCATTCCAAAGATATGGCCATGCTACTCTATCAAATGCCTTTTCTGCATCCAGGCTTACAAGGAGCAGTGGGAGCTGATGTGTTGTAGAGTACTCCATTCCTAAAATGAGCTGTGATATGTTACAGGCAGCATCTCGCCCCTGTACAAAGCCCACATGTCTGGGGCAGATTAAACGGGGTATGATTGGATTCACTCTCTGCGCCAAGACAGTAGCCAGAAGTTTTATATCAAAGTTGATTAAAGATATTGGCATATAGGAGACTGGGTCCTGGAGATCTTTCCCCTCCTTGGGTATCACTGTTATATCTGCACATTGTAACCTTTCGCCGCTTCCTACATTCAGTTACTCTCCTGTTGGTCCTGGGTCCACTTCGTAGAGGCAGTAGGGTTTGTAGCACAACAAGACAACCAAACTGGTGTGGCTTGGAAAAAGGTTTTTATATAGAAATAGGCTTATTACATAGGTACAGAACAGAGGTATAAGGTTGTTACAGAGCTGCTTCAGTGTATGCGAATGATTCTGTGTGTGGGTGCATGTGTGTGTGAGAGAGAGAGAAGGGGGGGGGGGGAGAAGTGTGTGTCAGAGCCCCATAGTAAGAAGTGTCCGATGAATAGCAAGAGATAGAGAGAACAAGGGGGGGGGGGTGTAAAGAGAAGTGTGTGTCAGAGCCTCATAGTAAGAAGTGTCCGATGAATAGGGAGAGAGAGAGAGAACAAGGGGGGTGGGGTAAAGAGAAGTGTGTGTCAGAGTCTCATAGTAAGAAGTGTCCGATGAATAGGGGGAGAGAGAGAGAGAGAGAGTATTTTTGTCCTTCTCTGTATTTATGGTGAAGTTCTCCAGCACCTCCCTTTGTCATACTTTGGTCTGTTTGAGGTCTGTTATCACTTGATTTGCAGGGAGGGGCTGTTGTCTTGCAGACTAATCTCATCAGGCATACTAAGCCCATCAAGTCAAGGAGGGGCTGTTGTCCTGCAGACTAATCTCATCAGGCATACCAAGCCCATCAAGTCCTATCTGACATCACCAGGGGGTCAGAGTTGCAGGCCAAGGTCTGGGAAAAGCCATGACACCTATGCTAGGCATAATGTCATGCTGATGTATGCTGACATCTCCCACACCTTTTTTTTTCCTGGGAAATGTGGAAGCAAACCTGTGGTACCTGTCCCAGCTGCAATTACTATATACATGATAGTAGGCAGCTTGTCTAATACCTCCTGTATTAAATATCTTGCTATGTCCAGCAGGTCCCCTGTCCTGCACAGTACTGTCTCTAGTGTTCTAGAGATAAGCATGTCCCATTAGGAGTCCAAACCTCGTGTCTTAGTTAGGGCAGCCACTACTGGGTGGGGAAACCCAATATGCCACCTCAGTGCCCGTCTTAGAGAGAATGAACAGTGCATAAGTAATGCAGGAATTTCTGAGGAGGTTAAAGCCGAAAGGTACCAGGATGCTATGAGTGAGGGTAGGAAGCAATACTAGACTGCAGCTGACTCTGGTATTCAATGTATTAGGAAATGCCAAATTAGCAGGCCAAATGAGCCTGGATGTAGAGGTAGATGCTGGAGAAATTAAGTGTAACTACCTTAATATGTTGTTGGTATTTTGTAGGACATGCGCTGCAAAGAGATGTACACGTGTTTCATTTTACAACACAGGAAAATTATGATAATGCATAGCAATATTTGTACAGCAGTTAAATAATAATAGGGTGAATAAAAACATTAAAGACGTGATCAGCAGTAGGTGAGTAACCAAATAACAGTTCCCACACAGACACATGAGCATCTTGTAGCAAGTGTTCAACAGTCTGTCGAATGTGCCCATTCTCATAAGTGATGGTGTGATTCACTTCGGTGGATGTTGTTTTAAGATGATCAATATAGGCATGGAGTTCTGTAAAGTTGAGCAGTTTATATAATGTCTCTTCTCCCATGCCAAGTGGTAATGGATGCACAGCATATGAGATAAAGGGGTATGTTTACTAAAACCCCGGTAATGTGCGGGCCGCGCTAGTGTGCGTTTGCCATATAAGGAGTGGGCGTTTCTTTCTGAAAAAGAAAAACCGTGATTTAAATATGCGCTAAGGTGCGCGGTGCCCATGTGCGCCCCTCACATTAGCGCATGAGAAAGCTGCGCGGGAGGCATAAGTGGCGTGCTGATGTGCAAGCAGAAGAGCAGAGCCACAGCACAATGGTTAAGACACTTACCAATGGTGCAGGGGTCAGGGGTTCAATCCCCCACAGTGCCCAATGAAGACAGATGGCTGAGGCATTACTTTAGGAGGCATTTCAATATTGGGCAGCATAAGGCGGCGCGCTGATGTGCATAAGGCAGCATGCTATTGCTTTAGGAGGAATTTTAATATTGGGCGGCATAAGGCGGCGTGCTGATGTGCAAGCACAAGAACAGAACCACAGCACAATGGTGAAGACACTGACCAATGGTGCAGGGTTCAATCCCCCACAGTGCCCAATGAACAAGGCTGGCTGAGGCATTACCTATTATGGGGAAGATTGCTTTAGGAGGCATTTTATTTTTATTTTAATTATCACTACTAGCAAACGCACTCTCAAAGAGTGTTAACATAAGGCGCCCCATAAGGCACATTTTAAAGTGCACTGTCCGCCAAGGCACCCTAGAATGTTGCTTATAGGGCGCTTCATAGGGTGCCGTATGAGGTACCGCAAGGTCATAGCACTGTTTTTGATGGCAGCACTGTGCAGTTTAAGGAATGAAAAGCATAAGTAGGTGCGCTGACATGCAAGGAGGAGCAGCAGTGGAGCACAATGGTTGAGGCACTGACTGCTGATACAGGGGTCATGAGTTTGCTCCCCAGTGTGCCTAATATGTAAGGCTGACTGAGGCATCAGCTTTGCAATATATGTTTTGTTTCCTGCAGCACTTTATTTTTATTTTATTAATTGCTGCCAGCAAACACGCCCTTACGTGCCGTAATTGAAGGTGCCGTATAAGGCACCCTATAAGGCACTCCATAGGGCACATTATAAAGTGCACTGTCCGCCACGGCACCCTAAAATGTTCCCTATAGGGCACCCTATAAGTTGCGTCACAGGATAATGTATAGTGCACCCTATATGGACGGGAACCATAAGGTGCCCTATAGGGCACCCTATAAAGCGCCCTCAGAGGCACCTTATGGGTACAGTATGCTGAGGGTGTTTTTGCTGGCAGTAAAAATGTACATTAAAAAGAGATAATGCTTTGGGCAGCCCTATCAAATAACCCCACTGTGGGTTTCAACCCATGACCTCTGGCTTCACAGGTAGTGATGTAACCATTGGGCTACAGCTCTATAGCTGCTAGCAAGCCCCTGGCTGGCTGCAGAGAGCCTGCACGTCACCACACAGACAGTCTGCTGTGGTCACCAGGATAGGGTTAGCCCACCCGTACCCATGATGCACTGCACATGCAAATCAGCTGTCCACAGATAAACACAAGATGGGGTATGCACCCCTACAGCACCTCGGCCTGGTAGGGGGAACTGACCATGTGCACCCCCACAGCACCTCGGCCTGGTAGGGGATACTGACCGTGTGTGTTACTGGCACAGAGTAGCTACACACCATCACATTGTGCGGGTACTGTGCTCACCATGAGGGTGCGGTGAGGCGCCCAGCACCAGGTCCACAGCACCTTCCATGGCTGAAAGAGGCCATGCTGGAGGTCCAAAGCAGTGTTAATGTGTGAGATAGGTAGTTTCTGCAGAAACACCTTGGATATCTGTCTGTCTCAGTCAGGTGTATCCCCCATGGACCCCTAGGAGGATCATGTACCACCACCCTCCTCCTCCTCCTCCTCCTCCTCCCCCAGGGCCAAGGGTGGCAAACAGGGCCTCCCATCAAAAGTTCCACATTCTACCTCCCTCCAATGGTGGCAGTAGAGGGGACCATCAACCCCAATACTGCTGGGGAATAGACACCCTACAGGGCAGTCAATGCAGCTCTGTACACATCCATACCACAATAGCAGACAGACATTAGGCCTGGATATGCTAAGCTGCACCCCAACACTATCTGATATTGTCCTGCAGCAAGCCTTCAGCCACTGCACCCTGCAAGCCACTCCATCAAGACACATACCAGCTGCAAACAGTCTGCTAGCTAGTCCATAGTGCATGTTCCTGGTGGAAATGCATGCACCCAGAACTGGGATGTCAGCATACACAACAAGCAGATAAATCAGTGACTGGGCCCCAAAAGGAAACCCATAAATATCACATGAGAGAAATACTATATAGCACTATGGGGGTGCCTAGCCATGCTGTGGTTACTGCACAGTCAGGGTGAGAGTGATCTCCCAGCAGGACATACTGAGGTCACCCTGTCTGTGTAGGTGGTGGCCGGGCATTAAAATGTCCCAGTCAGTGCCCTATGCCCTGTGCAGATGTACCCTGGCCAGCCCACCCTGTCCGGGCTATACCCATGGTACCTTGCTTCTCATTATGCACATTGGCAGGCCAATACTGGCAACAGTGCTGGCAGTGTGGGCTGTGGAAGGTGTTTGCAGCCACCACACACTGTATAGACAGACACACACTCCGACACCTATGCCAGCATTGTGCTACTATAGAGGAGTTCAGCAGCCATGCCCACCACACCAGTCCTGGGCACAGTACAGGCATGGGATATGGTACGCAATACTGTTGGGGGTCACTCCCCAGGGTGGTAAACACTGTCAGAGACTAGACCTGAAGCACACACCGCAGACATCAGAATGATTGTTATGATGGAGCTCAATCAGCAAACTGTGCTTAACGTAGGAATTTCTATCTGCCAGTACTCATAGCAAACGTTTGAGAGCTGTGTACCGTATACCCAGGTGTAGGGTTGCATTGCTAAGGTATGCAAGTGCTAGTATTGGGAGATGCACGCAGGGCCCAATGTCCTGCCTCTCCAGGAGGCATTGGCCAATGGGGCCTATGGGTGTGGGTGTGTCTGCCCCTGTTGGCTGCTGCTTTATTGCAGAGGTTCCCAACTCCTGTCCTGGTGTGCCAAACACTGTTCGGGTTTTCATGCTGTCCCTCATGAATATGCATGAGCTACATCTGCATACCATGGGGGTGGTGCATAGATATGCAGCACAGGCATCTTTATTAGAGGCAGAATGGAACCTGAATGGGTGTGGCCCTCCAGGACTGCATTTGGGAGACCCTGCTCTAGGTAATGCGCCTGTTTATGGTGTCTGTGCTCGGTGGGGTAAAATATAGGCGTATTAACCATGCGTATGTTCTCAGCAATAAAGGTTTGTCCTTACTATCAAGGTTTAGTTGTGGGAAAAATATGTGGACTTGATTGACAGTAGCCCCAGCTGGGCTTTGAACCTGTGACCTTCTGTTCTTGCACACACTGTCTGTGTGTACTGCACCACCGTGTTGCCACAGATATGCTGTATTCCCTGGGGAGTCCATGACTGTACATCTGACAGAGCCTGTCTGTTGCAGTGGATGGTGCCAGCCTGCACAGGGCTAGGCCACTGTCTGCTGTGGCTAGCAACCACTGCCCCCTCCACCACCTGTACCCTTCCACCAACATGCAGACATGTCCTTATCTTGGAAACAGCATATGACCTGATTGAGTTGTGGCACTCCAGGACTGCATTTGGGGGACTCGGCTGTAGGTAATGCCCATTGTTATGGTGTGTGTGCGGTGTAGGGTAAAATATAGGTGTTTGAACCATGCTTATGTTCTCTGCAATAAAGGAGTGTCTTTACTATCTCTGTTTGGTGGTGGGTAAAATATGGGGACTGGGTTGGCAGGAGCCTCAGCTGGGATTTGAACCTGTGACCCTCTGGTCCTGCAGGCACTGGCTGTATCCGCTGCACCACACTGTGGCTACAGAGACAGTGTAGTCCCTGGAGATAGGAAACCTGGCCGAACGAGTCAAAAACCCTGCTCTGCACAATTTTACTGTGGGCTCATTCACCTTGTATGGAGACAAAAGGGCAAATAAACCTCTAAAATGACCTCGAAAAAAGGGGAAAAAAACATAACCAAGCTGGCCAATAGTGATATCAATGGGCAACATTAAAAAACACTCCCAGGAAAGCTCCAAAAAAAAAGAAATGATTTTTGGAAGGGTCTAATTTTTTAGAATTTTTTTGTGGTCATTTTCAATATTTATTTGCTATTTTGTTCTGTGCACATGTATCACACTGCTCACGTTTTGTAGGTTTCCCCGGTTTTGCTGTACATTGCTGACGGAAATGGTTTCTCTTCCCTTTAAATCGGCTCTAACGCGAGGTTTTCACTCGCAGTATTTTTTAGCTTGATTTTCAGCCCCGCTCCTGTGCGGGGAGCCTCTCCCCTCCCACTCTCCACCCATTGACCCTGTCCCTCCGCCCCTCGGGAGCCTTCCTCCGCCCTCAGAATTCCTTTCCACGCCTCTATCGCACATCAGCGCTTCGCGCACTTGTGCGGGCCCGTTAGTGCAGCGCGCACATGTGCGGGGCACAAAAACGCACTATTAGCGTGCGCTAAGATACCTTAGCGCACGCTCAAGTGCGCCCCGCACAATTGCGCGGTTTAGTAAACATACCCCAAAGTCTGGAATGTCAATAAAGTCATTGGTAACCATCGGTATAGAATAAGTTGTCTGGTTAATGGTGATTGGAGACCAGTGGTGTATGACTGCACCAGGTATTGTTTAGTAAATAGTTTGAACTGTACAGCAAAGTGTTCTTAGGAAGGCGAATGTCATGCATTCTGGGAGCAATTGAAAAAGAAACATTCTTTATGCTGACAGGAAATATTGTACCAAATCAAGGCAGGAGGACCTAGAAAGTAATGTTCTGGAGGTGCCCTCAATTCTTGTGTTCTTTCTAGAGAAGTGGAAACTGGTGGCGCCCACTGTACTTGAGTGATGTTTAATGAATAGGACACTGGCTTGTCCTGTACGGAACAGAAACTCAGGATGACAAGATCCTTTCCTTCAAGAAAAGGTGGGGGTATTTCTTGATAGCGATATACCCCATCTGTGGAGTTAGCCCAACCAATCGTGCATATTCGGATGATAGTTCCTGTAATGAGACTTGGGTAGAAGAGAGCAGATACAAGAACAACAGGAAACCGAGACATAATAAAAGCTAACTCATTTCACTCTACTAGGGAGTAAACTAGTGCTCCCCACTTATAGTATGCAACCACAGAAATAATGTTTACTATTTATTTACATAACTATTAGACACATGGCCAGTATATAGGACACATCAACTATACAACAGAAGTAAATAGTTACCATCCTCAAGCGACTTTTGTTCAGAAAGCAACTGTCCGTGCTGTCTTCAGAAAGCAGCTGTCCGTGCTGTCTTCAGGTGGTATCTGGAAACAAAGACTGATAAAACACGTATTACCCATATGGTTTCAACTGGGTGATGTGTTTCCAATACTGCTGGTTGTCGGGCATTAGGATCTGGTATAGGCTTGGGCCTAAGGTATCAGTAACTAAGTACGGTCCATCCCACTTTGCAGTTCCAAAGGGGAGGTTTGGTCTAGGTGTCAGGGTCATCACTTAAATCGGAACCTTTTGCATGTACCTCCTGCAGATAATCTCTAGCTTTTTCTGTGTTAGCTAGCACAGTGGTCTGAATTTCTTTTAGATGTTCTTGTAGGGATTTCATCCACTCATTGGTAAGAATTACGGTCTGGTCTTCTGGGAGAAAAGGATGCAGCAGATTTTCCCACAGTGGCATTGGCCTTCCCATTAAGGCTTCATAGGGTGCAAAACCTGTGGATTTACAGACATTAGCTCTGATACGCATAAGGACGAACGGGAGCACCATATCCCAATTTTTCCCAGTCAGATTAAGCATAGGGCTGAGGTGGGCCTTAATTGTTTGATTCATTCTTTCTACCTGCCCTGCTGCCTGTGGATGGTACGGAATGTGGAGTTGTTGTTCTATGCCTAGAAAATCAAACAATTCCTTGATCAGCTGAGAAACAAATGCAGGACCATTATCAGAATCAATAGTCTTAGGGATGCCCCAGCGTGTTAAAAATTGCATAGTTAGGATTTCTGCAGTGGTTTGAGCAGTTTGATCTGGGACAGGGAATGCTTCTACCCAATGAGAAAAAGAATCAACAACAGTGAGTAAAAATCTATTTTTCCTAGCTGTTAACGGAAGAGGGCCCACATGATCTATTTGCAATCTCTCAAATGGGCCACGAGGAGGTGCTCTCATTAACTGTCTGCTTCTCTTTGTAGGTTGCCTCCCAAGTGAAGCACAAATTACACAGGAGGAAACATGATCCTGTATATCATGTTTCATTTCTGGCACCATACCAACCTATTAAGGATAGTCTGCATTTCTTCTGCTTTAGGGTGTCCCATAGGACCTGCACCATGAACCCAATGCATCCATTCTTTACCTCGAGCTCTGGAGATAGCTATAACCAAGCCTTCCTCTCTTTTTGCACATGGAATGTCTTTCTCTATAGTGAGTGTGAGAAATGGTGAGGTCTGATATAGGTTATCTGGGGCATCCTGCACAAGCTTCCTCAAATTGGAAAGTTCAGGGTCCTTTGTCTGCAGTGCTACGAAGTAATCTGGTGGTATTATCTGATCATAATCTGTGGAACGTGTAGCAATAGCAACCATGCGTGTCTGCTCATACCAGGGCCATATGAGTCCTATATGGCATGCTTCCTTGGCTAGTGAGTCTGCTAATGTGTTTCCTTTCACTAAAGGGCCTTTCTTCCTATGTACCTTCACTTTAATTAAATGTACTCTCTGAAACTTCTCACTCAGTTCTTGTGCCATAGTCCACAGTGATGAATTTTTCACCGTGGACCCATTTGTAGATTTAAATTTATTTGCCAGCCACCAGGGTAACGACAATGGCACTTTTAAAGACATAATCAGAATCTAAAATGATTTGTATCTCTGGGTGTGAATCCTGATATTGTTGCATTCAAGCCACAAAAGCAGCCAGCTCACAGTACTGTGCTGACGCTGACCCACAGGAATACTGTCTCTGCAGTACCAGTTGGTTATTTGGGTCCAATTGTACAATTGCAAAACCTGCTAGTCGCCTGCCTCCTTCACATTGGCTACTACCATCAATATATACTGTAGGAAGAAAAGGTGAAATTTTGTTTAGTCCCAGTTCCCTAAATAGTTTTTCAATACCCCTTTTAACCAACTGGTATGGGTGAGTGAGAGAGCCAAATTTATAATAGTGTGGTCCCAGAGCCAGATGCATAAGTCTATCAAAGTCTGATTGTTTCCTTCTGTATTTCCCTAGACCCCAGTGAATCAGAATATCAGTGGCCCATTTGCACCATTCATTTACATTAAAAGGCATAGGGCCAGCTTTCTCAACTATCCTTTCAATGTCCCTATCTTTTAATGAGTCCTGCAGCATCACTTTAACTTGTGCTCTGAGTTCGGTACTGTGTGCTGAGTCTGAGTCGTCCGAATTATCCTCCTGACACAGGTCCTGGTTATTGCTCTGTTCTGGCTGAGATAAACTATTAGGATTTTCTTCCTCTGTACTGTCTGATTCATCTTTATTTTTCCCATTCCTAAGCCCTGCTATACATACTTCTGTGTTCTTTTGTTTCTCAATAGCTTGGATGCATGGCTTATAGGGTGTGTCATAAGCAGTGGGGGCTGAGGGAGAAATGGTTGTTGGCCAGGGCTTATATTTCTTTTGTCTTTCAGAGGCCAATTCATCCTTAACATGCCTCAATTCAAGTTTAAGTTCTTCTAATTGCTCACTAACAGTTATAAAG
Organism: Ichthyophis bannanicus; assembly: GCA_033557465.1. NCBI lineage: Eukaryota > Metazoa > Chordata > Amphibia > Gymnophiona > Ichthyophiidae > Ichthyophis > Ichthyophis bannanicus. The sequence continues at coordinate 145,714,249 of CM066037.1, forward strand.
GAGTTTGTGGCTTGTATCACCTGAGCATGTTGCATGGAAATGCAAATTTGTGCTTCCTCCAGGTCTTTGGTTAATTGTGTACAAGCATTGTGGAACTTGTGTCTCTTGGGGAAACTGCTAGGTACATATGACCTAGATTGGCCACTGTTGGAAACAGAATACTGGCCTTGATGGACCTTGGTCTGACCCAGTATGGCATATGTTATGTTCTTATGTTCTTATGAGTAGTCAGTTCAGTATTGTCCTCTTTCATGCTAATGAGCCCCCTGCACATGCCTTGGATACAAAGGCATTTTCTTTTATTTGTTTTCTTTTTGAATTCTTGATAGTGGTTTAACATTTGTCTTTGAATATTATACCATGATGCCTCAGGGAATTCCCCTTCAAAGGGACCATCTTTTCTCTTACAGTATGTCATTACAATTTCTTTCAGTTCTTTAAAATCAAAGGCCTCCATATTTGAGACTGCAAAAAGAGTGTAGTTGGTACAGGGGCCTACGCTTATTATGTTTTTATTTGGTTTTATGCGACTATCTCAATGTGCAACCTTGGAAGGAGGAATGCTCACTTTTATGAAGAAGTGAGACTTAGGGGTATGTTTACTAAACCGCGCACACGTGCGCGGCGCACATTAGCGCACGGCAATGATGCACTTAAGTGCTCTTAAGTGCCCCGCATGCGTGCACGTCACATTAACGGGTCCACGCACGTGTGCGGTGCGCTGATGTGCGATAGAGGCAGGGAAAGGCGTACGGAGGGCGGAGGAAGGCTCCCGAGGGGTGGGGGGACAGGGTCAATGGGTGGAGAGTGGGAGGGGAGAGGCTCCCCGCACAGGAGCGGGGCTGAATTTCGGACAAAAAATACCGCGAGTGAAACACTCGCGTTAGAGGTGATTTAAAGGGAAGAGAAACCATTTCCGTCAGCAATGTACACCAAAACCGGGGAAACCTGCAAAACGTGAGCAGTGTGATATATGTGCACAGAACAAAATAGCAAATAAACATAAAAAATGAGCAAAACAAATATGTTAAAAATTACAAATCAGCTGGGCAATAGTGATAGCAATGGGCAACAAGAAAAAAACTACCCAGGAAAGCTCCAAAAAAAAGAAATGATTTTTGGAAGGGTCTACGCTCCGTAGACCCTTTCAAAAACGCATTTCAGTGTATTGGAGCTTTCCTGGGAGTGTTTTGTTTTGTTGCCCATTGCTATCACTATTGCCCAGCTTGGTTATGGGTGTTTGCCCCTTTTTTTGAGGTGTTTTATGAGGTTTATATGCCCGTTTGTCGCCATGCAAGGTAAATGAGCCCACAGTAAAATTGTGCAGAGCAGGGTTTCTGACTCGTCCAGACAGGTTTCCTATCTCCAGGGACTGCACAGTCTCTGTGGCCACAGTTTGGTGCAGCGGACACAGCCAGTGCCTGTAGGGTCACAGGTTCAAATCCCAGCTGGGGCTCCTGCCAACCCAGTCCCCATAGTTTTACCCACCACTAAACTGCGATAATAAAGACACGCCTTTATTGCAGAGAACATAAGCATGGTTCAAGCAACCATATTTTACCCTACACCGCACACAAACCATAACAATGGGCATTACCTACATCCCAGTACCCCAAATTCAGTCCTGGAGTGCCACAACTCAATCAGGTCATATGCTTTTTCCCAGATAAGGACATGTCTGCATGTTGGCAGAAGGGTACAGGTGGTGGAGGGGGCAGTGGCTGCAAGCCACAGCAGACAGTGGCCTAGGCCTGTGCAGGCTGGCACCGTCCACAGCAACAGACAGGCTCTGTCGGATGTGCAGTCATGGACTCCCCAGGGACTGCAGCATATCTGTGGCAACACGGTGGTGCAGTGCACACAGACAGTGTGTGCAAGAACAGAAGGTCGCAGGTTCAAAGGCCAGCTGGGGCTCCTGCCAATCCTGTCCACATATTTTTCCCATAACTAAACCGTGATAGTAAGGACAAACCTTTAATGCTGAGACCATACGCATGGTTAATCCGCCTATATTTTACGACACCAAACACAGACACCATACACAGGCACATTACCTAGAGCAGAGTCTCCCAAATACAGTCCTGGAGGGCCCCACACAATTCAGGTTCCATGCTGCATCTACTTAAGATGCCTGTGCTGCATATATATGCACCACCCCCATGGTATGCAGATGTAGCTCATGCATATTTATGAGGGACAGCATGAAAACCCAAACAGTGTCTGGAACACCAGGACTGGAGTTGGGAAACTCTGCCGTAAAGCAGCAGCCAAAAGGGCCAGACACACCCACACACACACCCACAGGCCCCATTGGCCAATGCCTCCTGGAGAGGCAGGACATTGGGCCCTGCCTGCATCTCCCAATACTAGCACTTGAATACCTTAGCAATGCCACCCTACACCTGGGTATACGGTACACACCTATCAAACGTTTCCTATGATAACAGGCAGATAGCAAGTCCTACGTTAAGCACAGTTTGCTCATTGAGATCCACCATACAAATCATTCTGATGTCTGGGGTGTTTGCAGCAGGTCTGGTTTCTGACAGTGTTTACCCCCTGGGGAGTGACCCCCAACAGTATTGCGTACCATATCCATGCCTGTACTGTGCCCAGGACTGGTGTGGTGGGTATGGCTGCTGAACCCCTCTATAGTGGCACAATGTTGGCATAGGTGTGGGGGTGGCTGTCTGTCTATCCAGTGTGTGGTGGCTGCAAACATCTTCCACAGCCCACACTGCCAGCACTGTTGCCAGTATTGTGCTGCCAATGTGCATAATGAGGAGCAAGGTACCATGGGTATAGGCCGGACAGGGTGGCCTGGCCAGGGTGCATCTGCACAGGGCATAGGGTACTGACTGGGACATTTTACTGCCCGGCCACCACCTACACAGACAGGGTGACCTCAGTATGTCCTGCTGAGAGATCACTCTCACCCTGACTGTGCAGTGACCACATCATGGCTAGGCACCCCCATAGTGCTATATAGTGTTTCTCTCATGTGATAGCTATGGGTTTCCTTATGGGGCCTAGTCACTGAGTTATCTGCTTGCTGTGTATGCTGACATCCCAGTTCTGGGTGCATGCATGCATGCATCTCCACTGGGAACATGCACTATGGCCTAACTAGCAGGCTGTTTGCAGCTGGTGTGTGTCTTGATGGAGTGGCTTGCAGGGTGCAGTGGTTGATGACTTACTGCAGCAGAATATCAGATAGTGTTGGGGGTGCAGCTTACCATATCCAGGCCTAATGTCTGTCTGCTATTGTGTAATATGTGTAGAGCTGCATTGACTGCCCTGTGGGGGTGTATGTTCCTCAGCAGGACTGGGGTTGATGGTCCTCTCTACTGCCACCTTTGCAGGGAGGTAGAGGGTGGATGTATTGATAGGGGACCCTATTTGCTGCCCTCAGCCCTGGAGGAGGGGGGGGTGGTGGTGCATGGCCCACCTTGGGGTCCCTAGGGGCTACACCTGACAGACAGAGATATCCGAGGTGTTTGTGCAAAAACTACATAACTGAAACATTAACACTACTTTGGACCTCCAGCATGGCCTCCATCACCCATGGAAGGTGTTGTGGACCTGGTCCTGGCCGCCTCATCGCACACTCAGGATGAGCACAGTACCCGCACAATGTGATGGTGTGTAGCTACTCTGTGCTAGTAAAACACACGGTCAGTACCCCCTACCAGGCCGAGGTGCTGTGGGGGTGCACCCGGTCACATCCCCCTACTAGGCCGAGGTGCTGTGAGGGTGCATTCCCCATCTTGTGTTCATCTGTGGACAGCTGATTTGCATGTGCAGTGCATCTTGGGTACGGGTGTCCTAACCCTATCCTGGTGGCTGCAGCAGACTGTCTGTGTGGTGACATGCAGGCTCTCTGCAGCCAGCCAGGGGCTTGCTAGTAGCTATAGAGCTGTAGCCCAATGGTTGTGTCACTGCCTGTACAGTCAGCAGTCATGGGTTCAAAACCACAGTGGGGTAGTTTGGTAGAGTTGGCCAAAGCGTTATCTTTGTTTTACTGTACATTTTTGATGCCAGCACAAACAACCTCAGCATACTGTACCCATATGTTGCCTCTGAGGGCGCTTTATAGGGCGCCCCATAGGGCACCTTATGGTTCCCGTCCATATAAGGTGCACTATACATTATCCTGTGACGCAACTTATAGGGTGCCCTATAGGGGACATTTTAGGGTGCCATGGCGGACAGTGCACTTTAAAATGTGCCTTATAGGACGCCTTATGTTGACACGCTTTGAGAGTGCGTTTGCTATTAATGTTAATTAAAATAAAATTAAAACGCCTCCTAAAGCAATCTTCCCCATAATACACATTGCCTCAGCCAGCCTTGTTCATTGGGCACTGTGGGGGATTGAACCACTGCTTCTTGCACCATTGGTACGTGCCTTAACCATTGTGCTGTGGCTCTGCTCTTCTGTTTGCCTATCAGCGCGCCGTCTTATGCCGCCCAGTATTGGAATGCCTCCAAAACATTAGCACTCCGCCTTATACCGCCCATTATTTCACTGCCTCATAAATTAATGCCTCTGCCAGCCATCTTTATTGGGCTCTGTGGGGGATTGAACTCCTGCTTCTTGCACCATTGGTGCATGCCTTAACCATTGTGCCGTGGCTCTGTTCTTCTGCTTGCCTATCAGCGTGCCACATATGCCTCCCACGCAGCTGTTGGATGCGCTAAGGTGCGGGGCGCACAAGGGCGCCGCGCACCTTAGCGCATCTGTCAATCACGGATTTCCTTCTTCAGCGCGAAACGCCCACTCCTTATATGGCACCCGCACTCTACCGCGGCCCGCACTTTACCGGGGTTTTAGTAAACATACCCCTTAGAATTATAGTTGGAATGGCATAAATTTTATGGGTGTTCAGTAGAGAGTACTGGCGTAAAGACCACGCCTTAAAATTATACCTGAATAAAAAGTGCTTCCCACCTTTTAACAGGGTGGAAGTTTAGGGTGAAATTATAGTAAGAAGGTTGTTAGGAGATTAACAGAATTGTTAGATACTGTATCAGTTGCAGCAAACTTTAAGCCTGCCCTCACCAAGATACATACTGGCAGGAGACTGAGAAATAAAAGGCAGAGGGACAGGAGGTAAAGTAGTGTTACCAGGAAAGATGTATATTGTATTCAATGAGGGACTGTTTAACTGTGTACCACTTCCAAACCAAAGCTGGACTATCTCTCTGTCTTTTTCTTAGCAGCTCAAATACTGGAGAAAAATCTGTGCCTTGTAACAAACCGTAACACGCCTATACATAATAATAAGAAAATTGCAAGCCACCCTATGTAATGTCACTAGGTGTAGGTAATATTAAAATCCTGGATCATTACAGAGCCTTTTGACAATGAAAATCTAACCTTGTCTAAACCCACAAAACAAAGGTATCACTGGAACATTTTACAAAATAGTGTCACTCTGCCTGTCTACAGAGTCTTTTCACTAACGTGTCATCCAGCCTATAACCAAAATTGTAAATTGTAAATGGTCACAAGGGCTTTTGATTTTCCTGTCACACCCTGTCTGAAATCCACTTTAATGTTTAAAACAAAATTGCTACTTACCCAGCTGGAGATCCGCTATGAAATCCGAGACGAGCCCCCATAAAATGTGACCTTTCACCGCTTCCTACATTTGGTTACTCTCCTGTTGGTCCTGGGTCAACTTCGCAGAGGCAGTAGGGTTTGTAGCACAAGACAACCAAACTGGTGTGGCTTGGAAAAAGGTTTTTATATAGAAATAGGCTTATTACATAGGTACAGAACAGAGGTATAAGGTTGTTACAGAGCTGCTTCAGTGTATACGAATGACTCTGTGTGTGGGTGCATGTGTGTGTGAGAGAGAGAGAAAGGGGGGGGGGGGAGAATTGTGTGTCAGAGCCCCATAGTTAGAAGTGTCTGATGAATAGGGAGAGAGAGAGAGAGAGAACAAGGGGGGGGGAGTAAAGAGAAGTGTGTGTCAGAGTCTCATAGCAAGAAGTGTCTGATGAATAGGGAGGGAGAGAGGGAGAGACAGAGAGTATTTTTGTTCTTCTCTGTATTTATGGTGAAGTTCTCCAACACCTCCCTTTGTCATACCTTGGTCTGTTTGAGGTCTGTTATCACTTGATTAGCAAGGAGGGGCTGTTGTCTTGCAGACTAATCTCATCAGGCATACTAAGCCCATCAAGTCAAGGAGGGGCTGTTGTCCTGCAGACTATTCTCATCAGGCATACCAAGCCCATCAAGTCTGGAGACATCCTATCTGATATCACCAGGGGGTCAGAGCTGCAGGCCAAGGTCTGGGAAAAGCCATGACACCTATGCTAGGCATAATGTCATGCTGATGTATGCTGACACACATCTCATATCTCTAGGGAAGCGGCCAATCCGGAGCACTGTCCCATACATCTCCACCAGGGTGGGAGTGAGCCTGGTCTCAAGCATTTTGTAATACTCTGATCCAAAACCATCTGGGCCAGGTGTCTTATGCAGCTTACTTTGCTTGATCATCTTCTGAATCTCTGATGCCATGATACATTAAGTGTTTCCAAGGCCCCCTCAGATAACCTAGGAAGGTTGAGAGCCCAAAAGAAGTCTCGACACATGTTTTGATCAGTTACCTCCGCTGTATAGAGTCTAGAATAGAAGGACCTAAAAATTGATGCAAACTGACATGGTTGATTTTGTAGAGTGCCCTCCCCATCCCGGAGAATAGGCACAAAGCATGTGCTTCCCCAGTCCCGCACCACTCGGGCCAGCAACTTCCCCGTCCTATTGCCATAAATTATAAAGCTGATGCTTATAGTACTGTAGTGACATAACAGCTTGCCTCTGAAGTAATTCATTGAGTGCCGCCTGCATCCCCAGGTACTCCTTCCAATCTACCTCACTTGAAGATCTGCTATGTCGCTTCTGCAAGGAATGTAAAGTACTCTCCAACTGCAGAAGACTGCAGTCCAGATGTTTGTGCCTCTGGATCATATATACAATGGTGAAGCCCCGTATTACTGCCTTGCTAGTTTCCCAAAAGAGGAGCGGGGTGCACTGAGGGGTGTCATTGAACACAGGATATTCATCCCACTGCTTTTCTAGGTGAGTTCTGAATTCCTTCCTATAAAAATGTGGGGAACCGCCAGCCCGCTCTCGTCTCACCGCGGGTCTCCTAGTTCACACATACCATGCCATGGTCTGAGACCACCACTGGTTCGATCTCCACCTGGGTAATCTGTGCAAACCCTTCCTAATTCACCAGATATAGTCAATACAGGACCACATTGATTGTGCCCTTGACTGGTGTGTGTATTCAAGGGACCCTGGATGAAGGGCTTTCTATTTATCCATTAGGTCGCCCGCCCTACAAAAGTAGCCTATTCCCTTCCTAGACCATGCCTTGGCATCACCTTTCCCCGTTCTGTTCTGCAATGGGTCATGAGGGCAATTGACGTCCCCTGCTAAGATCATCTTTTTTGGACTAACTTTCAAAACATACCTGAGTACATCCTGGAAGAACTTACGATCATACTTATTCGGGGCATACGCATTCCCTATCCAAATTTCTTCAGTATATAACTTGGCCTGTAAGAAAACAAATCTCCCCGATGTGTCTGCTTCACACATAACCACTTCTAATTGTAGGCCCTGCTTAATAAGTATTGCCACCCCTGCCCTCCTAGTTCCCGATGATGCGCTGTAGGTTTTTACCACCCAATCACGCACCAGTTTGCCGTGCTCTGCGGGACTTAAATGGGTCTCTTGCAAGAGGGCGATGTGCGCCCCCCTATGTTTCAGTGCCTGCAGTATTTTGGTTTTGCTTGATTGAAGATCCAATCGCCCCCACATTCCAGGAGATTATTTTGATATTAGGTGAGACATTTTTAAGTAATCATCTATTGGGTTATAGTTCATTACCAACTTCTCTGGAGGCCGCCCAGCCTTGGCCCTGGAGCCAGCTTCTCTCCATCCCCTAACAGCTCACAAGTTCATACACCGCGGAGTCCCCACTCCCTTGCCCCCCATCCAATCAATCCTATCCACCCTCCTCCCTCCCTTCTTTGTATCCCTTAAAAAAAACTTCCCTCCTTCGCTAAAAAGCCCGCAAAGTCCTACTACAGTCCACATAGACACACATACCCATATATACATTCCCATTCCATACCCCCTTCCTTTCTCCCCCAGTCCACAACCATCACCTTCACCTCAGCCAAATCCCCATAAAACCAGAAACAGATACCTTTTATCTGCATTTTCAGACCGCCCCCTATATTTAGGGGGTGTAGGTTTAAAATGGTGTTTTGGCGGAGTATATTAGTCCACCATTACAGCCGCTGCCCATCAGTCTTTCTTTTAAAGCATTCCTAACAGGGGCTCTACAGGTCAAACAACGGTAAAGATTTGAGGGTTGGGTTTATTTTTATTAAATTGCTAGCTCTCTGACTGGGAGCTCTTAAAAGAGTTTTGGGATATTTTTAAATCAAAGTTATATTCTTTTTGGTGCTTTAGTAGAAATATTTTCTTTAGTGGGATAGGTTTTGAACTCTGGTAACTTTCTCAGCTCTTGGGAACTGCTGACACCTAATCAGGTGTTAGTTCCCTCCCTACCCACCCCAACTCCCACCCACCCCTAGTGAGTAGTCTTGCTTTATAGGGCACCTCCCCATTTAACAAAGCACAGGGACTTGGAACAGCATGTTTTAAATATAATTGAAGAGATTTAACTGCTTTTTCTCTGAAAGGACAGCTGGGAATCCGGCAGGTACTCTGGTTGATCGCTCTCTTTTGCTTTAACAGATACCTAAGCTCCACGAACAGAACAATGGCTGGGAAAAATCGTATCGCTAAAGCTGTTGCCCCCCGTTACAGCTTCTGCCTCTGTCCAGACAGAGATCCCAATGCCAGTTGAAGGACTGGTTCCATGTGCAGGGTTCCTGCATGCTGAAGCTCTGAGGAAACAAGTGGAGGAACTCAGAGAGGAGGTGGCGAGGCTGAGAAGCATTCAAGACAGTGAGACGTACATTGATGGGATGCTTCTTGCAGCAACCAAGCTCTCCAGCAGAGGAGAAGATGGGTGCCAACAGAATGATGAAGGTTGGACACAAGTCACCAGGGCCAGCAGAATCACCATTCTAACTTCACCAGCCCTTGAATTGGAGAACCAATATGCAGCCCTGGAAGTGGAGGAGATGAAAGCATCCCTGGAAAGAGAAGAACCAGAGCTCAAGTACATCAAAGTTGCAGAATCAGTGACCACAAGGAAGCGAAGGGTAGCGGTGGTTGGTGACTCTCTTCTGAGGGGTACTGAGGCATCCATCTGCCAGACTTGATGTCCAGAGAGGTATGCTGTCTGCCTGGTGTCAAAATCCAAGATGTTACGGAGAGTTTGCCGAGACTCATCAAGCCCACTGACTATTACCCAATGTTTCTAATTCATGTCGGAACAAATGATACTGCCAGGTATACCCTGAGCGTATCAAAAGTGACTTCATGGCTCTGGGACAGAGGGTGAAGCAGTTAGGGGCAGAGGTGGTGTTCTCTTCAATCCTCCCTGTTGAGGGTAAAAGCCAAGGCAGAGAAACTTGCATCCTAGAGATAAATGCATGACTGCGTGAATGGTGTCATCGAAAGCATTTTGATGTCCTAGACCATAGGATGCTGTTCCAAGGGTTGCAGAGCAGAGATGGGATCCATCTGTCCAAGAAAGGTCAATGCGTCTTCAGTAGTAGACTGGCTAATCTACTGAAGAGGGCTTTAAACTAGAATTGTTGGGGATGGGTGAAGAAAGACCCCAGGTAAGTGATACATTAAATACCTTTATGGAAATGGGTAACAGGGGTAACATATGGAAAGCAGTGTGTATAAATGCCCGTAGCATGGGAAATAAGATCCCTGATGTTGAAGCTTTGGTGGGAGTGGCCGACTTGGATTTAGTGGAAGTTACAGAAACATGCTTCTCAGAAAACCATGACTGGGATGTAACTATACCTGGCTATATTTTATTCAGAAAGGACAGGGTAGGAAGAAGGGGAGGAGGAGTGGCACTATATGTAAAAAATACTATTAAAGTTTTGGAATTGTAGAGCTTAAAAGGGAGAGAGGAGGCATTTATTTATTTATTTTTATTTATTTATTTAGTGTACACTTGTATCCCGCTGCTTCCAGCGATCAGCAGTGGTATTCTATACATAATGGGGCGGCTGTACAGGCCGGAATTTGAACATACATTGATTTCAGGGGGGGTGAAGGCACAACAAGCAATTACAATTTTTTACATTGATTGTATAAGAGGAGACTTTACGTATCTACATTGGATTGTACTAGTGGAGGCTTTTCATGTATCCATATACACGTATTACATACTCTGACTAGGTCAGGTTGAAGTGAGTTCTAAAGAGGTGAGTCTTCAGCTTCTTCCTGAAGTCCTTCAAGTCTTTGTTTGCTCTTAGTTCATAGGGCAGTTGGTTCCAGAGTGTTGGTGCAGTAAATGAGAACGCTCTGTTGGTGGTGTTTGCGTTACAATTTCTCATGCTATTCGGGACATGGAGGGTGTTGCTATTTACTGTTCTTCTGTTTCTGATGATTGGTTGCTCGGATATTAAGGTGTTTAGATATGAGGGTGCTATGTTGTAAACAAGTTTTGAACGTGGTTACTAAGAGCTTGTATTGGATGCGGGCTTTGATGGGGAGCCAATGAAGTTCGATTAGTACTGGAGTGATGTGTTCGGTTAGGCCTTTTTTCATGATAACTCTAGCCGCCATGTTTTGTGCTAGTTGCAGAATGTTAAGCGTTTTTTTGGGCAGACCCTGTAAAATGGCGTTGCAGTAGTCCAGGTGGGGATGATGAGGGCTTGTGCTACTGTCCTGAAGTGGGCGTGGTCGATAATGCTCCTAAGTGGTTGCAGGATTCTTAATTTGCGGAAGATGGCCAGATTGGTGATGCGGATGTGCTTTTCCATATTTAAGTTGCTGTCCAGAATTACACCCAGGTATTTTATTTCAGGTTTTGTGGTATATACATTATTATTCATGGTAACCGTTGGAGGTGGGTTGAAGTCAGGTTTTCTTGATATGCACATCACTTCAGTTTTTTTGTGGTTGATAGACATATTATTTTGTTGCAGCCAGTTTTGTAGTTCACTTAGGCATTTTTCAAGCTGATTGAGGTTGGGGTTGTTGCATTGTGGGTTAAACTAGAAAGAGGGAAAGAGAAATCTATTAGCATTGTTGTGATATACAGACCTCCCTCACAAGAGGAAGAGGTGGACAGAGAGTTAATTGAAGACATATACAGCATTGCTAGGAAAGGGGAAGTGCTACTGATAGGGGATTTCAATATGCCAGTTGTTGATTGGCACATTCCTGCTGCAGTATCATCTAGAAGTAAAGAGATCCTGGATTTTCTACAGGGAGAACTATTCAAGCAATTGGTAACAGACCCCGCACGTGAAGGGGCCATACTGGAGTTGGTGCTTACCAATGGTGAAAGTGTTTCTGATGTTATAGTGGGTGATCATTTTTCATCCAGTGATCACCAAATGGTGTGGTTCAGTATTAGGACTAGGGCTGTTAGAATCAATTCAAAAGTGAGGATCTTAGAGTTTAGGAAGACAGACGTTTTGCCAAGATGGGCCAATACCTCAGGGAGTCGTTAGCGGGATCGGAACATCTGGGGGATGTAGAAAAACAGTGGGCAAAACTGAAAGGGGATATTTTAAGGGCAACCAACCTTTTTGTTAAAATGGTAAATAAAGGTAAAAGGAAAAGGAGACCGCTATGGTTTTCAAAAGAAGTAGCTGAAAAAGTGAAGAAAAAGAGGGAGGCCTTCATGAAATACAAGAAATCACAGAGAGAGGAAGACAGGCATCTATATTTGGAAAAACTTAGAGAAGCTAGCAAAGTAGTCAGGGAAGCAAAGATTCAAAAAGAGGAGGAAATAGCCATTGCAATAAAATGGGGGGATAAGACATTTTTCAGATATTTTAGTGAGAAGAGGAAGGGCAAAAGTGCTATTGTGAGACTCAAGGGTGATGGGGAGGAATATGAAGAAGCTGATGAGGATAAAGCGGAATTGTTTAACAAATATTTCTGTTCTGTGTTCACAGATGAAGAACCAGGTGCAGGACCTCAGAAAACACCCACAAACAGGAACAGAAGCGAGGGACATCTTGAACAATTTTCAGAAGACTGTCTTAAAAGTAGACAAAGCGATGGGACCGGATGGGATACATCCTAGAATACTGAGGGAACTTGGGGATGTTCTAGCAGCTCCACTGACTGACCTTTTCAATGCCTCGTTAGAGTCGGGAGTGATGCCAAAGGACTGCAGAGAGGCTCATGTTGTGCCTTTACACAAAAGCTTGAAGTAAGGATGTGGTTGAAAACTACAGGCCGGTTAGTTTAACTTCAGTGGTGAGCAAATTATTGGAAATGCTGCTGAAAGAGAAAATAGTGATGTTTCTGGAGTCCAGTGGATTACAGGATCCGAGGCAGCATGAATTCACCAGAGGTAGGTCTTGTCAGACAAATCTGATTGATTTCTTTGACTGGGTGACCAGGGAGTTGGACTGAGGGAGAGCCCTAGATGTGGTGTATTTAGATTTCAGTAAAGCCTTTGGCACTGTTTCTCACAGGCGACTTATAAACAAACTGAGCACTCTAGGGATGGACCCTAAAGTTACTGCTTGGGTTAGAAATTGGTTGGGTGGGAGGCGAAAAAGAGTACAGGTAAATGGAGCTCACACTGAGGAGAAGGATGTTACCAGTGGTGTGCCCCAGGGATCTGTCCTTGGTCCGATTCTTTTTAACGACTTGGTTAGTGATATAGCGGAAGGGCTGTCGGGTAAGGTTTGCCTCTTTGCGGATGATACCAAAATCTGCAACAGAGTAGACAGCCAGGAAGGTGTAGATAACATGAGGAGGGATCTAGCTAAGCTTGAAGAATGGTCTAGAATTTGGCAGCTGGGATTTAATGTTAAAAAATGTAAGGTCATGCATTTGGGCTGCAGCTAGCCAAGGGAGCAATATAGTATAGGGGGTGAAGTACTTTTGTCCACTAAGGAAGAGCGGGACCTAGGCATGGTTGTGTCTGATGATCTTAAAGTAGCTAAACAGGTAGAAAAGGTGATGGCAAAAGCTAAAAGGATGCTTGGGTGCATACGGAGAGGAATGGCTAGCAGAAAAAAGGAGGTGATAGCGTCTCTCTATAAGTCTTTGGTGCGACCTCATTTGGAGTATAGTGTGTAATTCTGGAGACCGCACCTTCAAAAGGGTGTGAACAGGATGGAGTCGGTGCAGAGGGTGGCTACTGAAATGATTAGTGGTCTTCATTATAAAGCATATGAGGACAGACTTAAGGATCTTAATATGTACTCCTTAGAGGAAAGGGGGATAGAGGTGATATGATTGAGATGTTTAAATACCTCCATGGCATAAATGTTCAGGGGGGAGCCTCTTTCAATTGAAAGCAAGTTCTGCTATGAGAGGACATGGGATGAGGGTGAAGGGGGATAGATTCAGGAGTGATATGCGGATATGTGATATGTGATATGCGGAGTGTGAGCTCCGTTACAACTCCTCTCAGACTGTTATAACGAAATCACAATTTGGCTAAAAACTCAAAACCTCCACATAAATCATGCTAAAACCGAAGTCCTAATAGTAACAAAAAATCAATCATTTATCCCCCCAACCCATATAACACTACAAGATCAAGAAATTAAAATAAAAAATGAAATAAGATATCTAGGTGTTATAATAGATACACACCTTACAATGGAAACCCACATTAGAAACACCATAAAGAAAATCTATTTCAAACTTAAAATTCTCAAACAACTACGCCCACTAGTATTTGTACAAGATTTCATTAATATAACACAAGCTATCATAACCCCTCATTTTGATTTTGCCAACCTAATACTTATGGGCATTTCAAAACAGAACATTAAAAGAATTCAACTAGCCCAAAATGCAACGGCAAGAATTATACTAAAAATAAACTCACTCCAACACATAACACCAATACTAGCATCCCTTCATTGGTTACCAATACAGAGTAGGATAACATACAAAACATTAATTACCTCATTCAAAGCATTAAACGACATGGCTCCGACTACACTATGTAATCTAATATGCAAAGAAACACCTAAACCTACCCACAGAAAAGAACAATTAAATAAACTAAAGATTCCGAAGGACTTCATAAAAGCACATAAATTAACCAATAATAGAGCCTTCTCTCATATAGCTCCCACTATCTGGAATTCCCTACCAGAGGATCTACGATCTCTAACAGAGATCATGGAATTCCGCAAAAATTAAAAAACATATCTATTCACCAAACACTATAATACCATGGAAAACCTTGCACTCAACTTAGATAAAGGCTAAACAAGTAACTGACCACATAAAGCACAACTTCCCACCTAAATGGACCACACATAGCGCAAACAAAAAGACTATCCAATCTCTTAAGCCTTAATACCCCCCTCTTGTATATAGTTGTATCTGTGATGTACTATATTATGTACGTAGACACCACATTCTGTTAGTTAATTGTTTTAACACAGTTCCAGTTTAAAATCACTGTTTAATTTTCCTAGACTTAAGTTTGTTTAATTTATGATACTTTAAGACGTTCTATGTATATTTAAGATGTTCTATGTAAAACAAACTTCGATTTGTTAATTGTTGTTATTTGTGCACCGCAACTGATCTCTGGAAGATGCGGTATAGAAATGAGTGTTAAATAAATAAAATAAAAATGCGGAAATATTTCTTTATGGACAGAGTGGTGGATCCGTGGAATAGTCTTCCAGTGGAGGTGGTAGAGATGAGGACAGTAACTGAATTCAAAAAAGCATGGGACAAACACAGTGGATCTCTAAAGGAAAAAAGAGGACTGTTGTAGTTGTTGATATGGAAGGACAGACTAGATAGGCCATGTGGTCTTTTTCGTTTGTCATATTTCTATGTTTCTATGTTTCTATGTCAGAGTTATTCTCATCATCAATGGTTCCTGATCCATTGGCCTTTTGTTCCCTCTACTTTGTAGATTCTCGCTTGATTCTGATGGTTCTCATTTCTGGCCATTGGTATCTCCTTTCTCATGCTTCAGCGTAGCTGAGAATTTTTTTGCTGCATTTGCTTGTTCAAAAGTATGTGCCTCACCTTTGTGATAAATTCTTAGGGTGGCCGGATAGGTTAGTGCAAATCTTATTCCATTTTTTACCAAATCACTAGAGTCTATTGAAAAGTCTTTCCTTTTAGCTGAGAAAGCTGAAGAATAGTCTTGAAACATTCAAATGTTTTTATTATCGAGGCGCAGTTCATGGTGTATGCAGTAGTCCTGGAAAAGCAATGCCTTATGTTGGAAGTTCAGGATACGGGCTAAAACTGGCCGTGGGTGCTTGCTACCTTCTACCCTCAGTCCCAGTCTATGCACTCTCTCTCAACTCTGACTTTAGCTTGAATATCCGTGAGGCCCAGTTCTTTAGGCAACCAGTCCTCGAATAAGTTATTGGTCTGTCCAGGCTTCCGGCACTCCCACTAGGCACAGATTATTTCTGCGTGATCAATTTTCCAGATCATCTACCTTTATTAGTAGCATTTCAATTGCTTTTGCTGTTTCTGGGTCTCCCGCTCGCGTTGCACCTCGCTGTCCTCCAGCGCCATTACCCTTTGCTCTACTTCCTACACCCTACAGGCCATCTCTGTAAATGCCTCCCCCATGGCGTTCAGCTTTTTCAGGATACTGTCAAATTTGGGGTCGAGGAGTTTAACTACCTACATTGCCGAAAAAATGCCACTGGTGGTGTTTTTTCAGCAACGTTCATTTGCTGTGTTGGTGGTGTGCCTGTTTGGATTCGTGGTGCCAGCTGGAGTTAGCATGTCTTTTTCCTTTTTGCTGTTTGGGGGTTTTAGAGATTGGGTTTTTGATGGTACTGACCTTTTTGAGTTTGATTTTGGTGGTTGTTCTCTCGCAGTTATTGAGCACTGTATGGGCAGGGGTATCCCTTTGAAGAAGCTTTTCCAGTGAAACGCTTTGGTGGCCAATGTGTGGCATCGAGTATGTGTTTTCCTTGCTACTGTGTGTTTGCTCTACAGCATGTTTGGCCATCAGCGATGCTTTCCACCACCCTGATAAGTGCTTTTTAAGGCTACATGTTTATGCCATGTTTTTTTGAGAGTTTAAAAATTCTGTGGATTGTGATAATTGATCATTGATGTGAGAAAGAATTTAAGGGATGAAAGGAGTTTTTTTCCAAGCCTGTGATGTTCTGGGAGGTATGCTTCATGTTTCTGAAGGAGTAGTTACCGTACCTCATTGGATTCTGAGGCTTTTTTCTCCTTTCCCATATATAGTTTTTTGTCAGTACCTGATATGTTTTTCTGATATAGTAGTAGAGTGATTTTAGATATTTTTCTTTAGGTGATCAATGGAAACTATGCCTCCTAGTGATGGGAGCCATTTCTGTGAGGAGAGCTTCCAGATCCCGGATTGTTCTCCTTGGATTCTTTCCTTTTTTGCCTGGTCGTTCTGGTGTGAAAATTCAGATCCTACGGTCTCTGGTTTTCCTTGAGCGCAGTTTTGTGAGGAGCAGGCTGAGAGTAGAAGCACTGTTTGATTAATGACTACGCGTCCCCAGCAAAGGGCACCCCCCTGGAGATGGGGATCATCTGAGTGAATTGGATTGAGATGTTTGATGAGGTGAAGAATTACTCGCGCCTTCAGAGGCTTGTGAGAAGGCCAATGTTATCCGCATGTTCTGGGGGGGGTAGGAAGTGGAAGCATGGATCTAGGGGTCTTACCCCCTTTGAGCTTGGCAGATGCTCCAGACATGGAGCAGGATCCCAAAAGGCATCCACTCCTGCAAGGGGTGCAGGAATTTACTGCTATCTCCATTTTCGGAGATGCTTAAGGGCCTGTTCCAGTTGGAGTGGGATTCCCCCAACTCCCCATCTAAGGGGCCAAGGGTGTATAAGAAGATGCATGATATTTCCAAGGTGGATACACAGGTCACAGAGGTTACCAGACAGACCACGATTCCTGTAGAAGGCTGATTCGCCTTAAAGGATACTCTGGACTGAAAGGTGGATTAGTGTTGAAAAATGAGTTCGCTGTAGCAGCTGTTGTTCTAAAGTTACGGTATGTGCAGGCCTGGCGATTAGAGCTCTGCTGCAGTGGATTCAGTCTCTTCTGCTGGATGATTCTTCCCCTCTTTTGGAGTAAGCTACGGCCTTCCTTTCTGATGCCATGTATGACCTGGTACATTGACGTGAAAAGAAGCAGGACTCACACTACACCATGGATAGGGTTCAAAAGCTTCATTCCGGTATCCAGTGAGGTCAAACCCAACATATGTTTATTGGCTCTATGTTTTTATGTTCATACTTTTTATGTGTTATGTTTTGATATATCTTCTTTGAGCACAGTCCTAGTCTGATAGTGACATGGTTTTGATTTATGTGTGTATTTATCATTTCCTTGTTTTATATGAGGTCTCAAGCCCCTGTAGAAGTCTTATGCCGAAACACGTGTAGGGTTTGACATCGCTAGATGCACGAAGAAAACTTTTCCACCTATCCACGGTGTGGTGTGAGTCCTGCTTCTTTTGTGACTTCCTGGACACTGCAGGTTGGTGTGCTCTTTGCTGTTCTCTGGAATGTTTGGGCCAGGGATGGTGCCCTGACAACGATGTCATGGTGTTGGATTTGCCTCTGGCACTGGGCAGCAGATACATCTTCCAAACCCTGGTTGGCCCATCTGGCTGTTAAGGAGAAGCTTTTTTTTTTAAGCCGATTTGGGGGGAGGGGGACAACAACAAAACCCTCTTTCTTCCTCTCTGCTTCTGGGCTTTGGGCTCATTGTCAGTCCTTTCATGGAGTGCGTGGGCCCAGGGAATCTGTCCCACCCAGAGGAGGACCCTTCTGGGCTCCTGAATGAAGGTTTGGGGGCCCATTCCCTCGTTCCTCCGGTTGGAGGTAGGCTTTGCCTTTTCTTTCAGAATTTCGCCTGAGTTAGCAGGGATTGCTATATGCTAGACACCATTCAGTTCAATTGTGTTCTGGGATGCAAAGAACCGTTTCTGGATGCCTTCATCATTTCTCTTTCTAGGTCTGCGATTGAAAGTGCCACTATGCGGGCCACCTTGGACAAGTTGCTATACCTAAAGGCGGTGGTGCCCGTCCCGCTGGACGAGCAAGGCAAGGCGAGGGAAGATACTCCATAAATCTATTTTGTGGTGCCAAGAACAGCACGGTTCCTTCCAGCCCATTCTGGACCTCAAGGGGGTCAATGAGCACTTGCGCATCCTGCTCTTCCAGATGGAAACCTTGCACTCCATCCTTCAAGCGGTCACCGAGGGGCATTCTTGGGTTCTCTGGATCTGGCCAAGGCGTACTTTCATATTCCAATCTGGGCAGATCAGCAAATATCTGAATTTTGCTATGTTTGGCCCTACCAGTTTGCTGCCCTTCGGGCCTTTTTGGCTATCTACTGCCCTGAGGACATTCTCCAAGTCATGGTCCAGCCTTTGCCTCCATCAGCGAAGACATTACAGCTTAATCACATCATTAAACACCAAAACATTCCCCCTTGACCCATGCCTGGTCAGCTGGGTTAAAGCGACCAAACATGAACTCAGCCCCATAATCCACAAACTCGCCCAATCCATACTCCAACAAGGATACATGCTAGAACAGCTGAAATTATCCTCCATCTGCCCCACCCTCAAAAAAAACTAAATCAACTCGATAGACCCAGCATCATACAGGCTATCTCCAGTCTTCCATTCATGACAAAAGTCATTGAGAAATCCTTTGAATTCATGGCTACCAGAATTAGTTTTTCTCATTTTATACCTTCCCTCTTCATCAATAATCCGGTCACAGTAAAATAAATTTGATGTGCAGATACTTATTATGGTTTGATTTTGGGGGAGGGGTGTAAGTGGCTTTTCATTAACCAAATTAGATGTTTTATTATTATGTTTGTTTTATTGTAACACCTGTTTTACTAAATTGCATGTGTATGTTTGAAAGCCACCTAGGATTTCAGATGGATGGCATATACATTTTACAATAATATATACTAAATTTATGCAAATGATCCTGCAGTGAGTCTCTGCACATCGCCCTGCATCACCCTCATGTCGTTCATAGGGGGAAAACGGAGGGGGCACTGGGAGGTGGTGGAAAGCAGAAACCTCAGATTGGGACCAGCATGATCAGAGAATAAAATAATCTGACAACAAAGGTAGAAGAGGATTTATTTTCATTGTAATGATCGGATTTGGTACTATTTTTATATTTTATACAGTACAGGGAAATGCATCTCTTATTTATCTGGTGTTGCATTGTATGCAGAATCTGACTTCTTGGGGTTGTAGTTAAATCTTTATCTACATATGTTAATTTTTAGGTGATGGTCCCTTATTCTGTACTTGGTAAGGGTTTCTGTTCTGAATGTGTGACCAAGGCCAGGTGTTCTGTTAACATGGAGTTTGTACGTAGAGATCTGTACTGTAGTAATCTGAATTGTTCAGTTTTTCAAATAGGTGTTGGATGTTCCAGGACACGCTGCCTATTTACATTGATGCTTTTTTTGGATAGGCTCCTTATGTGAGTTTTGAAAGTTGGCGCTGATTTGATATGGTAGATTTAGATCCTCAGTGACTTTATTGTAGGGTTTTGTATTAGTTCACAATATGGCTGGTACTGTAGAATGTGTTGTTAGTGAGATGACCAGAAGCAGATTTTGTTTTTTTAGATATTGAGTTCTGTGGGTGAATGTCTTAGCTCTGCTCTGCACCCATTGTTGAGGGAGGGGGATCTGTGAATGCAAAATGCATGTTCAAAAAGAAAAAGCAAGTTTATAACAACAAAATAAAAATGAGTTATAATTTGGTGTACTGTGCTGATTCTCACTCTTTCTTTTAGTTCCTTGGTGTACGAACATCTTGCATTTCCTTCACATTATCTAATTGGCTTTTTGGTTTGGTTCAGTCCCTGAATGGAGTTTTGAGAAAGCATCCCCCCCCCCCCCTCCCCACCAACCATCTCATCCCTTGCCTCAGGCAGCAGATTTCCTTGAGCCGCCTCTGCTGGGGCCATCACAACTGAAAAATAAAATGCCAAAACAATAAATGTAGAAAAGTATTTTATTTTGAATTTTGGTAGCTTTGAGAAATGTGTATCTTTGGTATCTATATTTCTCCAGTGTTGTGGTACATTCCAAGCTTGACCTTTTGGAGTTCACAGTTCAGTTATTGCTTTCATATTTCTAAATTATGATCCCTTGTTCTGTATTTGGTGACTGTCTGTGTTTTGCATGTGTGACTTAGGTGTAGTATTCTGTTACTGTGTAGTTTCTGTGTACTAGTCACACTTGTTCTCTCGTCCCAATAGGAAACATAGAAACATGATGGCAGAAAAAGACCACATGGCCTATCTATTGTGCCCTTCCATATCACTCACTACAAAAGTCCCCTTTTTTCCTTCAGAAAACCTCTGTGTTTGTCCCATGCTTTTTTGAATTTAGATACTGTCCTCATCTCTACCACTTCCACTGGGAGATTATTCCACATATCTACCACTCTTTCCGTAAAGAAATAGCTCCGCATATTACTCCTGAATCTATCTCCTTTCACCCTCATCCTATGTCTCCTCATGGCAGAGCTTGCTTTCAATCAAAAGAGGCTCTCCTCCTGTGCATTTATGCCACAGAGGTATTTAAATGTCTCAGTCATATCACCTCTGTCCTGTTTTTCCTCTAAAGTATATATATTAAGGTCCTTAAGTCTGTCCTCAAATACTTTATAGCAAAGACCATTAACCATTTTAGTAGCCACCCTCTGCACCGACTCCAACCTATTTCTATCCTTTTGAAGGTGCGGTCTCTAGAATTGCATACAATACTCCAAATGAGGTCGCACCAAAGACTTATACAGAGGCACTATCACCTCCTTTTATATGTTGGCCATTCCTCCCCCTATGCACCCAAGGATCCTTCTAGCTTTTGCCATCACCTTTTCTACCTGTTTAGCTACTTTGAGATTGTCAGGCACAATCACGCCTAGGCCCCGTTCTTCTTTCGTAGACAGAAGTACATCACCCCCTATTCTGTACTGCTCCCTTGGATTGTTGCAGCCCAAATGCATGACCCTACATTTTCTAGCATTAAATCTTAGCTGCCAAATTCTAGACCATTCTTCAAGCTTAGCTAAATCCCTCCTCATGTTATCTACATTTTCCTGGGTGTCTACTCTGTTGCAATTTTTGGTATCATCCAGAAAGAGGCACACTTTACCCAACAGCCCTTCCGCAATGTCACTAACAAAGATATTAAAAAAAATCGGACCAAGGACAGATCCCTGGGGCACACCACTGGTAACCATCTCCTCCTCAGAGTGAACTCCATTTACCTGTACCTTTTGTCGCCTCCCACTCAACCAATTTCTAACCCAAGCAGTAACTTTAGGGTCCCTCATTAGGGTGCTCAGTTTGTTTATAAGTCGCCTGTGTGAAACAGTGTCAAATGCTTTCCTGCAATCTAAATATACCACATCTAGGGCTCTCCTCTAGTTTAACTCCCTGGTCACCCAGTCAAATAAATCAATGAGATTTGTCTGACAATGCCTGTCCCTGGTGAATCCATGCTGCCTTGGATTCGCTAATCCATTGGCTCCAAATACCTCATTATTTTCTCTTTCAGCAGCGCTTCCAATAATTTGCTCACTACCAAGGTTAAACTAACCAGCCTGTAGTTTCAACCACATCCTTACTTCCACTTTTGTGTAAAGGGACCACATGTGCTTCTATCCAGTCCTCTGGCACTACACCTGACTCCAAAGAGTCATTGAAAAGGTCAGTCAGTGGAGCTACTAGAATGTCCCCAAGTTTCTTCAGTATTCTTGGATGTATCCCATCTAGTTCCATCACTTTGTCCACTTTTAATTTAGCTAATTCATCATAAACATAGTCCTCTGAAAATTGTTGGAGATGTCCCTCACTTTTGTTCCTGTTAATGGGTGTTTTCTGAGGTCCTGCTCCCGGCCCTTCATCTGTGAACACAGAACAGAAATATTTGTTAAGCAATTCCGCTTTATCCTCATCAGCTTCTACATAGTCCTCCCTTTCACCCTTGAGTCTGACAGTACCATTTTTGCCCTTTCTCCTCTCACTAACATATCTGAAAAATGTCTTATCTCCCCATTTTATTGCATTGGCTATTTCTTCTTCTTTTTGTATCTTTGTTTTCCTGACTACTTTGCCAGCCTCACTACATTTTTTAAAACATAGATGCCTGTCTTCCTCTCTCAGTGATCTCTTGTATTTCATGAAGGCCTCCCTCTTTTTCTTCACCTTTTCAGTTACTTCTTTTGAGAACCATAGTGGCCTTCTTTTCCTTTTACCTTTATTTACTATTCTAACAAAAGGTTGGTTGCCCTTTCAATTTTGCCCACTGTTTTTCTACATCCCCCAGCTGTTCCCATTCCGCTAACGACTCCTTGAGGTATTGGCCCATCTTGGCAAAGTTAGTTTTCCTAAAATCTGAAACACTCACTTTTGAATGGATTTTATCAGCCCTAATCCTAATGCTCAACCACACCATCTAGTGATCACTGGATGCGTGATGATCTCTCACTATAATATCAGAAACACTTTTCCCATTTGTAAGCACCAAGTCCAGAATGGCCCCTTAATGTTTGGGTTCTATTACCAGTTGCCTGATTACTTCTTCCTGTAAAGAATCCAGGATCTCCTCGCTTCTAGATGACACCCAACAGGGATGCGCCAATTAGCTATTGAAATCCCCTATCAGTAGTACTTCCACTTTCCTGGCAATGCTGCATAAATCTTCTATTAAATCTCTGTCCATGTCTTCTCCCTGTGATGGAAGTCTAGATATCATGCCAATGCAAATGGATTTCTCTCTCCCTCTTTCTAGTTTAACTCACACTGCCTCCTCTTTCCCTTTTAAGTCTTGTATTTCCATAGCCTTTAATATTATATTTTACATATAGTGCCACTCCTCTACCCCTTCTTCCTACCCTGTCCTTTCTAAATAACGTATAGCCTGGTATAGTTATATCCCAGTCATGGTTGTCTCTATAACTGACACTAAATCCAAGTCAGCCTTTCCCATTAAAGCCTCAACATCTGGAATCTTATTTCCCATGTTAAGGGCATTTATAGACACTGCTTTCCAGATGTTGCCTCTTTTACCTATTTCTATTAAGATGTTTAATGTTTCACTTACCTGGGGGCTTTCTCCACTCATCCCCAATGAATCTAGTTTAAAGCCCTCTTCAGTAGGTTAGCCAGTCTGCTACTGAAGACATGTCAACCCTTCTTGGACAGATGGACACCATCTCAGCTCTGCAGCCCTTGGAACATCATTCCATGGTCCAGGACCCAAAATGCTTTTGATTACACCTTCCACGCAGTCATGCATTTATCTCTAGGATGCAAGTTTCTCTGCCTTGGCCTTTACCCTCAACAGGGAGGATTGAAGAGAACACCACCTCTGCCCCTACCTGCTTCACCCTCTCTCCCAGAGCCATGAAGTCACTCTTGATATGCCCAGAGGGATACCTGGCAGTATTATTTGTGCCGACATGGATAAGCAATATTGAATAATAGTCAGTAGGCTTGATGAGTCTCGGCAAACTCTCCTTAACATCTCAGATTTTGACACCTAGCAGACAGCATACCTCTTGGTATATCATCTGGTCGGCAAATGTATGCCTCAGTACCCCTCAGAAGAGAGTCACTAACCACCACTACCCTTTGCTTTCTAGTGGTCACTGATTCTGCATATTTGGGGTGCTCGAGCTCTAGTTCTTCCCTTTCCTGGGATGCCTCTGCCGCCTCCTCTTCCAGGGCTGCATAATGGTTCTTTGGTTCAAGGGCTTGAGGAGTTGGATTGCTGATTCTGCAAGCTCTGGTGACTGATGTCCAACCTTCATCCTTCTGTAGGATCCTATCTTCACCTCTGCTGGAGAGCTTGGATGTTTCAAGAAGCATCTCATCAATGTATTTCTCACTGTCTTGAATGCTCTTCAGCCTCACCACCTCTTCTCTGAGCTCCTCCACCTGTTTCCTGAGAGCCTCAGCCTGTAGGCATCCTGCACATGGAACCGGTCCTTCAACTGCCATCAGGATCTTTGTCTGGACAGAGGCAGAAGCTGTAATGGGGGCAACAGCTGTGGCAATATGATTTTTCCAAACCATTGTTTAGTTGGTTGAGCGTTGGTACCTTGCTTTGAAACGGAGAGACCCTGTTAGGAATGCCTTAGAAGGTACTGAAGACTTTTATGCAGTTCTCAGTTCTTTTAAAGGCTAATCAGGGGAGAGTGTTGCCTGCAGTTTCACATGCTGTGGAGAGTGAGAACAGCTGGTGCTGGATAGAGCCGGCCCGTGCGGGGCAGTCACTGCTGACGTCATTTTGAGGCTCCATAAAGGATCTGTGCACAGAGCTGTTTCTTGGGAGTGTTGCCTGCAGTTTCACATGCTGTGGAGAGTGAGAACAGCTGGTGCTGGAGAGAGCCAGCCTGTGCGGGGCAGTCACTGCTGACGTCATTTTGAAGCTCTTTAATATATCTAGAGTGCTTTACGGCGCTTGTTGTGGCATTTTCTAAGGGGGTGTTTTCCAAGGGGGACGTATGCCCCTTGTGAGCACCTTAGGAGCACATTGGGAGCATTTATAGATCTGTGAAGTGGCGATGCCCAGTGGTAAAAGGAAAAAGAAAACTCTCATGGCTGTGTCTGCTGGTAGCACTATGGACAAACATGTAATATCTACACCGGTCTTAACAACACCAGGAACTGTTCCTTTTGACCCCTCGGTGGAGGGGCCTAGTCTTAGCTCTCCTGAGCGTACCTCTCCTCTTCCTCCTGGTTTTTTGGAATTGTCTGCTGTGTCTCAGTCCTGTGTTTTGAGTACACAGAAGGAAGTTGTGCTCCCCAAAATGGTTTCTTGGTCGGAGCCCTCTATTCCTCCTGATGACTCACAAGTCTCCTCCATTTTTCTTCTGGATATTTGGCAAGTAGTTCATCGTACTGAACGGAGTCTTGCTGAGACTGTTCCCTCTTTATGTCAAATTATTAGGGACACTGTTATTAAATTTCAGAATCTTGATGGTCAGATTGGAACTTTGCATTCATCTATCTCGAGCATAGATACACAGGTTAAATAGTTTTCTTTATTCCAGTCTGCTACCATGAAAGAAAGTTCTATTATGTGTCAAAAACTTGAGAATTTAGAGAATATGGCTAGGTCTAAGAATTTGAGAGTTTTAAATTTTCCTTCTAGTAGTTTATTATCTCCATCAATACTGTTTAGGAAATATTAAAAGATGTTCTTCTCCTCCCCACCGCCGATGCTATAGTGTTTGCTAAATGTTATTATATTTCCTCAAAAATTGTTTCTCCAGGTGTTCGGGAAGGGGAAGTAGCTGTTCTTGAAGATAAAAATGGGTTTAACTTGACTGCCTTCTCGGAAGACACTCAAAATATTATTTCCACTAGAGCCACCTTATTAGTAACTTTGGTTTCTGAAGAAGATAAAGTCTCTATTCTAAAAGCTGATTTTCGGAAAAGGGACAATCTTTATTGTAGTGATAAGGTCTCTATTTTTCCTGATGTATTTCGCTCAACACAAGCACGTAGGAAGTCCTTTCTTGCTCTCAAGTCTAGAACTCTTGCCTTAGGCGCTACTTTTTTCTTGCGCTACCCTTGTAAATGCTTAGTATCTCTTGGATATGACAGGTTTGTCTTTTTGTCATTTTTGGATTTGGAAAGGTGGATTCTTGATAAAGGAAAAGCACAGTGACTTTTGCTTTTCCTTTATGTCATTATGCTGTCGTTTAGAAATTGTCAGGCGGTGTGAGGGTATAATTAAATGACTGCTCTGTGTGGTTGGGACACCTTTCTTTGTTTTCTTGTTTCTTGCCTTGTTTTTTTCTTGTTATTGATTTCTTATGGTTTTCTCTCCGAGATGTGGGCTAATGTACTTGTTTGCATTATTTCTCTTTTGAATTATTTCTATTGTTGACTTAGGGGTATGTTTACTAAACTGCGTTAGTGCAATTCGCGTTAGGAGCCGCGGTAGTAACAGAAACCCCAAATAAGGACATGGGCGGTACATCGTCACCACTAACGCGCGTTAAAAAAAATTAACGAGTGTTACCGGGCGCCGTGGCGCGTCACTGCGCGTTAAACATAAGAAGACGTACAGACACAAAGCACTGAAACAGAGCTGTAGCACAATGGTTACGGTACTGACCGCTGTTACAGGCAGCATGGGTTCAAGTCCCCAGTGTGCCTAACACAGAAGGCTGTCCCAAGCATCACCCTGTACATTACAGAGGGAAAGAGGAGGCATGTTTTTCGTTATGCTGAGTATTGGTGTCAGAAAAACACCCTCGAAGTGTGCCTAGCCACGTACGTTGGTGCGGGCGAGGTTGCGTGCATTGGTACGGGCGTAGCCCCGTGCGTAGCTGCGCGCGTACAATCGTGCGTGGGTACGTGTGTTTTTACCAGTGTGGGCATCTTATTTTACAGACTCTGTTGTAGGGTGTCTTGCACCTATGCATTATGCTAGCAGATGTACGTGTGATGGCCTATGGTTTATCAGAGCCTGTGAGCAGGTGCTGGGGTTGCACAGGGTTGGATTGTGCCAGTCACACCCATGATGCACTGCACATGCAAATCAGCTGTCCACAGATACACACCATGGGGAATGCACCCCCACAGCACCTCGGCCTGGTAGGGGGAACTGACCATGTGCACCCCCACAGCACCTCGGCCTGGTAGGGGGTACTGACTGTGTGTTGTACTGGCACAGAGTAGCTACACACCGTCACATTGTGCGGGTACTGTGCTCACCCTGAGGGTGCAGTGAGGTGCCCAGCACCAGGTCCACAGCACCGTCCATGGTGCAGGTCCAAAGCAGTGTTACTGTGTGAGATAGGTAGGTTCTGCAGGACCACCTTGGCCATCTCTGTCTGTTTCAGTCAGGTGTAGCCCCCATGCACCACCACCCCCCTACCCCAGGGCTGAGGGTGGCAAACAGGGTCTCCCATCAAAAGATCCACAGTCTGCCTCCCTGCAAAAGTGGCAGTAGAGGGGAACATCAACCCTAGTCCTGCTGAGGAACAGACACCCCACAGGGCAGTCAATGCAGTTCTGTACACAGCCATAACACAATAGCAGACAGACATTAGGCCTGGATATGGTATGCTGCACCCCACCACTATCTGATATTCCCCTGGTGCAAGCCATCAGCCACTCCACCCTGCAAGCCACTCCATCACAACACCTACCAGCTGCAAACAGTCTGCTAGTGCCCAGTGGAGATGCCTGCACCCAGAACTGGGATGTCAGCATGCACAGCAAGCAGATACATCAGTGACTGGGCCCCAAAAGGAAACCCATATTTATCACATGAGAGAAATACTAGATAGCACTATGGGAGTGCCTAGCCATGCTATGGTCACTGCACAGTCAGGGTGAGAGTGATCTCTCAGCAGGATATACTGAGGTCACCCTGTCTGTGTAGGTGGTGGCCGGGCACTACAATGTGCCTGTCACTGCCCTATGCCCTGTGCAGATGCACCCTGGCCAGGCCACCCTGTCCGGCCTATACCCATGGTACCTTGCTCCTCATTATGCACATTGGCAGCCCAATACTGGCAACATTGCTGGCAGTGTGGGCTGTGGAAGGTGTTTGCAGCCACTACACACTGGATAGACAGACAGCCACCCCCACACCTATGCCAGCATTGTGCTACTATAGAGGTGGTCAGCAGCCATACCCACCACACCAGTCATGGGCATAGTACAGGCATGGATATGGTACACAAGGCTGTTGGGGGGTCACTCCCCAGGGTGGTGAACACTGTCAGAGACAAGACCTGCAGCAAACACCGCAGACATCAGAATGATTGTTATGGTGGAGCTCAATGAGCAAACTGTGCTTAACGTAGGAATTGATATCTGCCAGTTATCATAGGGAACGTTTGATAGCTCTGTACCATATACCCAGGTGTAGGGTGGCATTGCTAAGGTATGCAACTGCTAGTGTTGGGAGATACAGGCAGGGCCCAATGTCTTGCCTCTCCAGGAGGCATTGGCCAATGGGGCCTGTGGGTGGGTGTGCGGCCCTGTTGGCTGCTGCTTTACGGCAGAGTTCCCCAACTCCAGTCCTGGTGTTCCAAACACTGTTCGGGTTTTCATGCTGTCCCTCATAAATATGCATGAGCTAAATCTGCATACCATGGGGGTGGTGCATAGCTATGCAGCACAGGCATCTTTATTAGAGGCAGCATGAAGCCGGAATGGTGTGGGGCCCTCCAGGACTGCATTTGCGGGACTCTGCTTTAGGTAATGTGCCTGTTTCTGGTGTCTGTGTTTGGTGTGGTAAAATATAGGCCATGCGCATGTTCTCTGCAATAAAGGAGTGTCTTTACTATCACTGTTTAGTGGTGGGTAAAACTATGGGGACTGGGTTGGCAGGAGCCCCAGCTGGGATTTGAACCTGTGACCCTCTGGTCTTACAGGCACTGGTTGTGTCTGTTACACCACACTGTGGCCACAGAAACAGTGCAGTCCCTGGAGTTAGTTAAACCGGCCTGACGAGTCAGAAACCCTGCTCTGCAGCAGGTTTACTGTGGCCTCATTTACCTTGTATGCAGACAAAGGTGCACATATTTATTTATTTATTTATTTTATTTATTTATTTATTGTTCTTTTATACCGCACTCTTTTTCATCAGCGCGGTTTACATTAAACAGAAATACTCATTACAATCAACAAATTGTGATAAGTTTACATATAACAGGAGTAGTCAACTGGGAATTTAACTTTGGGAAACTTTGTACATATTTGTAAATAACATATATACAGGGGATAGGATTTCTTAGTTACATCTTGAGTAAATAAGGTATATACAATTTTACTGTGCATGTTAGAGGGATGGTGATGGCTTTGGAAATGCAGAATGAAGAGATGGTGTTTTATAGCTTTTCTGAAATTCTTGAGGTCCGTAATAGCTCTTATGTTGTGGGGGAAGGTTGTTCCAACATCTGGGTTCATAGTATGCAAAGGCCCTGTCTGATGTTGAATGTTTGCATTTGTTGGTCTCTTGTGGAATAACTAGGGTATTTGCCGCTGCTGACCTCCTGGATCTAATATTGGGAGTCGGATGGATGAGTTTTGAAATTGATGAAGGAGCTATAGTATTTATCGCCTTAAAGGTCATGAGGAGAGCTTTATATGCTATTCTGCAGTAAATAGGTAGCCAGTGAAGCTCCATTAGGATGGGTGTTATGTGTTCGCACTTTGAAGCACCGTATAGAACTCTGGCTGCGGCATTCATGGCTAGTTGTAATGTATTTAGGGTGTTTTTAGGGAGACCATGGAGTATTATGTTCGCATAGTCGAAGTGGGGTGTGACTATGGTTTGAAATATGGTTCTGAAGCTGTCTGGTTCGAGCATGTTTTTCAGATGACGCAGAGTCCTTATTTTGAAATAAATAGTTTTTACAGTGCGGTTGATATGTTCTTTAAAATCCAGTCGCTGGTCGAGTATTACTCCAAGGTATTTTATGGACGGCTTGATTGGGAGGTCTGCGTCTCGTACTTTTAGTATATCAGGGGGTGAGAATGCTCTGTTTTCGTGATTATGAGTACTTCGGTTTTTTTGTAGTTTATGCGCATATTCTGGGTGAGGAGCCAGTCTGCTATTGCATTAAAGCAATCTATTAGTGTTGTGAAGTCTGGAAACTTGACGTTGATTGGTGTAAATATTAGTACATCGTCTGCATAGATCAACGAGGATATGCCATAGGAACGAGTGATGTTGCATATAGGCTGCATAAATATTAAATAGCAGCGCTGATAGGGAGGAGCCCTGAGGTACTCCTTGTTTTAACTGGAAAGGTTGTGATGTCCCTGTAGTAGTCCTGACATGTTGCAGGCGATCTTCCAGGTATGATTTGCACCATTCCCATGCCAGCCCGTGGATTCCCTTTTCAAACGCGTGTAGTATGACGTTAACATAGACCTCATAAAAGGGGCACACACCCATAACCAAGCTGGGCAACAATGATATCATTGGGAAACATTACACCACACGCCCAGGGACAGCTCCATTACAATGTAATGCTCTTTGAAAGGGTCTGCCGAGCGTAGACCCTTCCACACATCATTTCTTTTTATTTTGGTGCTTTCCAGGGAGTGTTGTTCCTTGTTGCCCATTGCTATCACTGTTGCCCAGCTGAATTATGCTTTTTAAAATGTTTCTTGTGGTCATTTTTAACGTTTTATGTGACATTTTGTTCTGTGCACATGTATCACACTGCTCACGTTTTGTGGGTTTCCCCGTTTTTCTGTACATTGCTGACGGAATTGGTTTCTCTTCCCTTTAAATGCCTTTAACGACAGGTTTTCATTCGCGTTGGAATTGAGCTCTGAAATTCAGCGCGTTAGTATGAGGGGAGCCTCTCCCCGCCCACTCTCCGCCCATTGACCCCTTCTCTCCGCCCACTCTCCACCTTCTGCGCGGTTTTAACGCGCCGCGGAGCTTTACGATCGTTAACTACGGTTAACGCGTGTAGTATGACGTTAACGGTCGTTAGCGCGTCGGTACGCGCGTTATACAGCACTTACGGTCGTTAACGTCGTATAACGCGCGTTAGTCACGTTTACCGCACTTTAGTAAACATCCCCCTTAGTGTGTTTCTCTATACTTTGTGAACATTGCATAGTTTTTGAAAATTTCCATAAAGAGAATTAAAGTAAAGGGCCCACTAATTGTTCAATGTAAACCGCCTTGATATCATGAAAGGCGGTATATAAGAAATGTTAAATAAATAAATAAATAATCCCTGATGAGGTGTGAGTGGCTGCAAAGAGCTGAGAAAAGAGAAACTAACAGCAAAGTTTTAAACTTACACCACTAAAAACCCCAAGTATTTCCCCTCTTAAAATTAAGCACCAAAAAGACTAATTGGTATGTTTACTAAACTGCGGTAATTGTGAATAACACACGTAACATACACTTAATGATCGTTCGCACGTCATAACGCGCGTTCTGACGTGCGAACGATCGTCAAGTGTACGTTACACGCGTTAACCGCAGTTAACGATCGTAAACCCCCTTGGCGCGTTAAAACAGCGCAGAAGGTGGAGAGTGGGCGGAGAGAAGGGGTCAATGGGCGGAGAGTGGGCAGGGAGAGGCTCCCCTCACACTAACGCGCTGAATTTTAGAGCTCAATTCCAACGCGAATGAAAACCTGTCGTTAAAGGCATATTAAAGGGAAGAGAAACCATTTACGTCAGCAATGTACAGCAAAACCGGGGAAACCTACAAAACGTGAGCAGTGTGATACATGTGCACAGAACAAAATATCAAATAAAACTTTAAAATGACCACAAGAAAAATTGTAAAAACTATAATTCAGCTGGGCAACAGTGATAGCAATGGGCAACAATAAAAAACACTCCCAGGAAAGCTCCAAAAAAAAGAAATGATGTTTGGAAGGGTCTACGCTCCGTAGACCCTTTCAAAAACCATTTCATTTATTGGAGCTATCCTGGGAGTGTTTTTTAATGTTGCCCAATCATTGTTGCCCAGCTTGGTTATGGGTGTTTGCCCCTTTTTCGAGGTCTTTTTTGAGGTTTATTTGCACTTTTGTCTCCATACAAGGTAAATGAGCCCACAGTAAAATCGTGCAGAACAGGGTTTCTGACTTGTCAGGCCATTTTTTCCTATCTCCAGGGACTGCACTGCCTCTGTGGCCACAGTGTGGTGCAACGGACACAGCCAGTGCCTGTCAAGACCAGAGGGTCACAGGTTCAAATCCCAGCAGGGGCTCCTGCCAACCCAGTCCCCATAGCTTTACCCACCACTAAACAGTGATAGTAAAGACACATACGCATGGTTAATACGCCTATATTTTACCACACCAAACACAGACACCATAAATAGGCGCATTACCTAGAGCAGGGTCTCGCAAATGCAGTCCTGGAGGGCCCCACACCATTCAGGTTCCATGCTGCCTCTAATAAAGATGCCTGTGCTGCATATCTATGCACCACCCCCATGGTATGCAGATGTAGCTCATGCATATTTATGAGGGACAGCATGAAAACCCAACAGTGTTTGGAACACCAGGACTGGAGTTGGGAAACTCTGCCGCAAAGCAGCAGCCAACAGGGCAAGACACACCCACACACACACACCCACAGGCCCCATTGGCCAATGCCTCCTGGAGAGGCAGGACATTGGGCCCTGCCTGTATCTCCCAATACTAGCAGTTGCATACCTTAGCAATGCCACCCTACACCTGGGTATATGGTACACAGCTATCAAACGTTTACTATGATAACTGGCAGATATCAATTCCTACGTTAAGCACATTTTGCTCATTGAGCTCCATCATAACAATCATTCTGATGTCTGCGGTGTGTGCTGCAGGTCTGGTCTCTGATAGTGTTTACCACCCTGGGGAGTGACCCCCAACAGTATTGCGTACCATATCCATGCCTGTACTGTGCCCAGGACTGGTGTGGTGGGTATGGCTGCTGAACACCTCTATAGTAGCACAATGCTGGCATAGGTGTGGGGGTGGCTGTCTATCTATCCAGTGTGTGGAGGCTGCAAACACCTTCCACAGCCCACACTGCCAGCAATGTTGCCAGTATTGGGCTGCCAATGTGCATAATGAGAGCAAGGTACCATGGGTATAGGCCTGACAGGATGGCCTGGCCAGGGTGCATCTGCACAGGGCATAGGGCACTGACTGGGACATTTTAGTGCCCGGCCACCACCTACACAGACAGGGTGACCTCAGTATGTGACCACAGCATGGCTAGGCACCCCCATAGTGCTAAATAGTATTTCTCTGATGTGATATTTATGGGTTTCCTTTTGGGGCCCAGTCACTGATTTATCTGCTTGCTGTGTATGCTGACATCCCAGTTCTGGATGCATGCATCTCCACTGGGCACATGCACTATTGACTAACTAACAGACTGTTTGCAGCTGGTATGTGTCTTGCAGCAGGAGAATATCAGATAGTGGTGGGGTGCAGCTTAGCATATCCAGGCCTAATGTCTGTCTGCTATTGTGTTATGGATGTGTACAGAGCTGCATTGACTGCCCTGTGGGGTGTCTGTTCCTCAGCAGGACTGGTGTTGATGTTCCCCTTTACTGGCACCTTTGCAGGGAGGTAGAATGTGGATCTATTGTTAGGAAACCCTGTTTGCCACCCGGGGGGGGGGGAGGGGATACCTGACTGAAACAGACAGAGATAGCCAAGGTGTCTCTGCAGAAACTACCTATCTCACACATTAACACTGCTCTAGACCTACACCATGGCCTCTTTCAGTCATGGACGGTGCTGTGGACCTGGTGCTGGGCGCCTCACTGCACGCCTCAGGGTGACCACAGTACCCGCACAATGTGACGGTGTGTAGCTACTCTGTGCCAGTACAGCACACGGTCAGTACCCCCTACCAGGCCGAGGTGCTGTGGGGGTGCACATGGTCACTTCCCCCTACCAAGCCGAGGTGCTGTGGGGGTGCATTCCCCATGGTGTGTATCTGTGGACAGCTGATTTGCATGTGCAGTGCATCATGGGTGTGACTGGCACAATCCAACCCTGGGAAAATCCAGCACCTGCTCACAGGCTCTGATAAACCATAGGCCATCACACGTACATCTGTTAGCATAATGCATAGGTGCAGGACACCCTAAAGAGTCTGTAATATAGGGTGCCCACGCTGGTAAAAACACACGTACCCACGCACGATTGTACGCACGCACCAACACACGCGGCTAGGCACAATGCGAGGGTGTGTTTCTGACACCACTACTCAACGTAAAGAAAAACATGCCTCCTCATTCCCTATGTAATGTACAGGGTGATGCCTGGGTTAGCCTTCTGCGTTAGGCACACTGGGGACTCGAACCCATGCTGCCTATAACAGCGGTCAGTACGGTAACCATTGTGCTACAGCTCTGTTTAATGATTTGTATCTGTACGCCTTATGATTAACGCGCAGTAACGCGCCACGGCGCCCTGTAACGCTCGTTAGTTTTTGAAACGCGCATTAGTGGTAACGATGTACCGCCCATGTCCTTATTTGGGGTTTCTGTTACTACCGCGGCTCCTAACGCGAATTGCACTAATGCAGTTTAGTAAACATACCCCTAACTCTTTCTAAAAAATGTATGCCAAAACTCCTTTACAGTAAGAAATGTATTGGTTTAATATTTGTAGTGCTGCCTTTTGATAGGTAGGGTCTGGTAGTGCTGTTATGCTATGGTGGGTTTGCTGCTATGGATTCTAAATGAGCAGGGTTTTGTAGTGTCTCCTAATATACCTGGCAGTTGGTACTGGAGAATAGCCATGTAGAAGTCTGGTAGCCTTTCTTTAACCTCACCGTACATGTTAATGGTATTCAGATGCTTATACACTCGTTAAGTTGTTATTGGAACAAAAGAGAGACTTGTACAGGGCTCTAGTGGAATCAGTGGGGTAGTGGGGGGGGGGGACACATTACAGTAATTAGTCGCATAGGGAAGCAAAAAAGATAGCAGCAGCCCTGACTACAAACAATATAGAACACTGCTGCAAGGTTAATATTGGGAAGCCGAACTAAATCTAGTGTTACCCCACCACTGCAGAGCTTAGATGCCCAATTAGGCTCCTAGTTGTGGAACACACAAAGCTGAAACTCCTCACCCTTGTTACCTTGGGGAGGAAAAGTTCCAGCCTATGTCTTTAATATAATGTTACTGGCAGAATGCTGAGAGTACCCTCTTTTGGCTTCCTACAGTAAAGAGTTGCAGAAAGCTCCATTTAGTGCTTAGGCACTTTCATTTTATTCATAACGGGAATGGGGGGGGGGGAGGGAGATATTCTCAGGTGCCACTGCTACATGCCCTGATGCTATCTAGTTAGCATCGGAGCATTCCAGAGTGCCACCCATCACTAACTGGGCAGTGGCAATATTGAGCTGCTGCCTGGCTAGTGACATGCAGATAAAGTCAGGTGCAGCAAATGTTGGCCTTACTTTAGCTTCTGGGTACTGTGGCCATCCCAGATATTCACTGTCAATGGCCAGATATTTTATTTATTTACATTCTCTTATATACCGCACTATTCTGCATCAGTGCGGTTTACATTGAACAAACTGAAATTACATTGAACAGGGCATTATAACTTGGTGATAACTATTTTACAGGGAACATGGGCTATGGAGGGTTAAGTGGCTTGCCCAAGACCACAAGGAGCACCTGTGGGACTAGAAACCCCAGTCCTTCCGGCCCAAGGTGGCTGTCCTCTAGTGGGATTTGAACCCCCCCCCCAACCTTCTGGCCTGAAGTACCTTGCCCCAACCACTAGGCCACTCCTCCACTCTATGGCCCTTGCATTGAATATCCGAGTTTAAAGTTCATCAGTGATGACTAGCTGCTGCTGAGGAATATACCCCCTATATTTATAGATCACAAATTGAGAATACATCATTGCAGTTTATAAAAATACATACATAATATGAAATAATCTGCCTCTAGATGTGAAATTGTAATTTAATTGTCTAATCTTCCTAAAAACACTTAGGGGTATGTTTACTAAAACCCCGGTAAAGTGCGAGCCGCGGTAGTGTGCATGTGCCATATAAGGAGTGGGCGTTCCGTCCTGAAAAAGAAAAGCCGGAATTTACATATGCGCTAAGGTGCGCGGCGCCCATGTGCGCCCCGCACCTTAGCGCATGAGATAGCTGCGTGGGAGGCATAAGTGGCACGCTGAAGTACAAGAAAAAGAGCAGAGCCACAGCACAATGGTTAAGACACTGACCAATAGTGCAGGGATCAGGGGTTCAATCCCCCACAGTGCCCAATGGAGACAGCTGGCAGAGGCATTTAAATGATGGGCGGCATAAGGCCGTGCACTAATGCTTAGGAGGCTTTTTAATACTGGGCAGCATAAGGCGGCGCTGATGTGCAATCACAGGAGCAGAGCCACAGCACAATGATTAAGACACTGATCAATGGTGCAGGGATCAGGGGTTCAATCCCCCAAAGTGACCAATGAACAAGGCTGGCTGAGGCAGAACATATTAAGGGAAAGATTGCTTTAGGAGGCATTTTATTCATATTTTAATTATCACTACTAGCAAATGCACTCCCAAAGCGTGTTAACATAAGGTGCCCTATAAGGCACATTTTAAAGTGCACTGTCAGCCAAGGCACCCTAGAATGTTGCTTATAGGGCGCTTTAGAGGGTGCCGTATGAGGTACCGCAAGGTCAGTGTACTGTTTTTCATGGCAGCACTGTGCAGTTTAAGGAATGAAAAGCATAAGTAGGTGCACTGACAGGCAAGGAGGAGCAGCAGTGGAGCACAATGGTTAAGGCACTGACTGCTAATACAGGGGTCATGAGTTTGCTCCCCAGTGTGCCTAATACGTAAGGCTGGCTGTGGTATCAGCTTTGCATTGTACATATTTTGTCCTGCAGCACTTTAATTTTATGTTATTCATTGCTGCCAGCAAACACGCCCTCACATGCCGTAATGGAAGGTGCCGTATAAGGCACCCTATAAGGCACTCCATAGGGCACAATAGAAATTGCACTGTCCACCACAGCACCCTAAAATGTCCCCTATAGGGCACCCTATAGGTTGCATCATAGGATATTGTATAGTGCACCTTATATGGACGGGAACC
Organism: Ichthyophis bannanicus; assembly: GCA_033557465.1. Lineage (NCBI taxonomy): Eukaryota > Metazoa > Chordata > Amphibia > Gymnophiona > Ichthyophiidae > Ichthyophis > Ichthyophis bannanicus. Next base: position 145,750,986 of record CM066037.1, read on the forward strand.
ATAAGGTGCCCTATAGGGTGCCCTATAAAGCACCCTCAGAGGCACCTTATGGTTACAGTACGCTGAAGGGTGTTTTGCTGGCATCAAAATATGTACACTAAACAAAATTCATTGGAAAACCCTATCCAAAGCCCCACTGTGGGTTTGAACCCATGACCTCTGACTTCAGAGGCAGTGAAGTAACCATTGGCCTACAGCTCTATAGCTGCTAGCAAGCCCCTGGCTGGCTGTGGAGAGCCTGCACGTCACCACACAGACAGTCCGCTGTGGTCACCAGGATAGGGTTAGCCCACCCATACTCATGATGCAGTGCACATGCAAATCAGCTGTCCACAGATTAACACAAGATGGGCAATGCACCCCCACAGCACCTCGGCCCGGTAGAGGGAAGTGACCATGTGCACCCACACACCACCTCGGCCTGGTAGGGGTACTGACCGTGTGTTTTACTGGCACAGAGTAGCTACACACTGTCACATTGTGCGGGTACTGTGCTCACCCTGAAAGTGCAATGAGGCGCCCAGGACCAGGTCCACAACACCTTCCATGGCTGAAAGAGGCCATGCTGGAGGTCCAAAGCAGTGTTAATTTGTGAGATAGGTAGTCCCTGCACAAACACCTTGGATATTTCTGTCTGATTCAGTCAGGTGTAACCCCCAGGTGGGCCATGCACCACCACCACCCCACCCCCCACAGGGCCGAGGGTGGCAATCAGGGTCTCCCATCAATAGATCCACATTCTACCTCCCTGCCAAAGGTGGCAGTGGAGGGGTCCATCAACCCCAGTCCCGCTGCAGAGCAGACACCCCACAGAGCAGTCAATGCAGCTCTATACACATCCATAACACAATAGCAGACAGATATTAGGCCTGGATATGGTAAGCTGCACCCCACCACTATCTGATATTCTCCTGCAGGAAGTCATCAGCCACTGCACCCTGCAAGCTGCTCTATCACAACACATACCAGCTGCAAACAGTGTGCTAGTTAGTCCACAGTGCATGTTCCCAGTGGAGATGCATGCACCCAGAACTAGGATGTCAGCATACACAGCAAGCAGATAAATCAGTGATTGGGCCCCAAAAGGAAACCCATATCTATCATATGAGAAAAATACTATATAGCCACTATGGGGGTGCCTAGCCATGCTGTGGTCACTGCACAGTCAGGGTGAGAGTGCTCTCTCAGCAGGACATACTGAGGTCACCCTGTCTGTGTAGGTGGTGGCCGGGCACTAAAATGTTCCCAGTCAGTGCCCTATGCCCTGTGCAGATGCACCCTGGCCAGGCCACCCTGTCCGGCCTATACCCATGGTACCTTGCTCCTCATTATGCAAATTGGCAGACCATACTGGCAACATTGCTGGCAGTGTGGTCTGTGGAATTTGTTTGCAGCCACCACACACTGGATAGGCAGACAGCAACCCCCACACCTATGCCAGCATTGTGCTACTATAGAGGAGTCCAGCAGCCATACCCACAACACCAGTCCTGGGCACAGTACAGGCATGGATATGGTACGCAGCGGCCTGATTAAAAGAGTGCCGCCGGCAGGAGAGAGCCGCTTAAAACCAACGCAGCCATCTTCGAAGGCTCCCCGGTCGGGGTAGAGCACAGGGCGTTCAACAAGTTCCCGCTCCTGCACTCCAACCCAATCGGGGTTGTGGGAGGTCCCAGCGGCCTGATTAAAAGAGTGCCGCCGGCAGGAGAGCTCCCTATAACACCAACGCAGCCATCTTCGAAGGCTCCCCGGTCGGGGTAGAGCACAGGGCGTTCAACAAGTTCCCGCTCCTGCACTCCAACCCAATCGGGGTTGTGGGAGGTCCCCAGCGGCCTGATTAAAAGAGTGCCGCCGGCAGGAGAGAGCCCTTTAAAACCAACGCAGCCATCTTCGAAGGCTCCCTTGGTCGGGGTATAGCACAGGGCGTTCAACAAGTTCCCGCTCCTGCACTCCAACCCAATCGGGGTTGTGGGAGGTCCCAGTGGCCTGATTAAAAGAGTGCCGCAGGCAGGCGCACCCGCGCCTTGCGGGCCCGCGTCCTGAGGGCCTCGCAAGAGGGCCCTTTGGCGTGGCCCTTAGGCGGGGCACGACAGGTGTCAACCTAAGAGATTAATCCCCGAACGAAACACCAGAACACCATACAGCAGATAGTGACAAGACCTACTCACTAGCAAAGAAGACTGCTTTTGGAAGAGCACCAGCTGGGCCCAATCCTTTCAAGAGATTGTGACCCAAGCTCTCCCAGGAAGTACTGAACTCCCAACGAAGGTCCACACCGCCCACAACCTTACTCGGACGTTATTTCCCTAAACTGCAATTATTATCAACACTACTAGAACAGTATTAACCTCTACCATATTTCTTATCTCCTCTAACGCTGCCCTCCCAGGCGTCCTTGATCGCCTTACTGTTGCAATTAGCCCACTCTCATTCAATGTGCTGGGGCAGTCACTGTTGCTAGTGACCCAATCTCAACAAACTGTTTTAGCCAATTTACCGATGCCAATATTTACTGTTGTCAGTACCTACTATTTGCTTTATCTACTGTTGCCATTAATTACTGTTGCCAGTATATACCCTCATTTACTGTAATTACTGTAGCCAGTATCTACTTCATTGCTATAATTATTGCTGCCTGTATCTACTGTTGCCAGTATTTTACGGCATTTACTACATTTACTGTTGCCAGTATCTACTCTCATTCTACTCTCAATCCACTGTGGTTACCTTCTACTGTTGACAGTAATTCCACCCTCACTCACCTAGGTTGCCGTACTACACTCACCAGCAAATTACTCTCATTCAACTGTAATTAGTCTTCCTTAAACCACATTAGAAGCAACCACCCGAGGAAAAAACATCCTCAGCCAGAAGCCACACCAACTTGTCCTGCACACCCCCCCCGCTCCCCCTATACCGACTCAGAAAGACCCAAAATGAAAGCACATAATCTTCACCCTAGTGAGTCTTTATCTTCTACTCACAATCTTGCCATCCAGCTCACTAGCACTAATGACAACACAAAACCACATCCCAACGCTCTCAACTGGTGGAAGAAAAAATGGCCCGACAACTCCAACAATCTCTATCATGGAGCTAGCTATCCACGCCGCCCCCCACCTAGTTTATATTCCACTACAAAATTCCTCAAAACCCAAGCAAAATACACGCCCACACACGAGCAGCCTGAAGTGCGCACTCATTAACTCTCGATCACTTCGCAAAAAAGGTCCAGCAATCACTGAAACAATAACGCACCTTAAATTAGATATCATTATGATCACCGAGAACTGGCTCTCACCGGAAGATAACACCATCCTCAATCAACTCCTACCACATAACTATGTTACTTTCACCAGCCATAGGCAAAACAAAAGAGGTGGAGGAGTTGCCGTCATCACCAGATCTGACCTTCAATTCAAAATGGTAGAATCCAACAGCATCAATACCCTTGAAACAGTATCTATAGCCAACCATTCCTGCTCCATAAACCTCATTTATAGAGCGCCTTCTGCTGATCCAGACAACCTTTCCAATATCATAAACCTAGCATCCAACACCCATGCTCCACATATACCAAATTGGATCCTAGGTGACCTTCAACTTGCCATCCCTACAGGACAATCAGGCAGCCACCTTCATTGAAGCCCTAGATATCTTGGGATACACCCAATTGGTACAAGAACCAACACAAACAAAGGGCAACATTCTCGACCTGATATTCGCCCCACAAACAGTGCTTCAACAAGCACAAAACATCACGTTATCTTTAACAGAAGTTCCATGGTCGGACCATAAGCTCATCTCCTTCCAGATTCCAACCCATCAAGTCACAAAGGCCCAGTACGAACTCACGCAAGAACACAATCTCAACTGCTAGAAGTTTTCACCCGTTTAATAAAGACCGTATCCTGGCAGAAACAAACACCCTCCTTGACTAAGACCTCACAAGACTTAGATGTCCCTAATCTCCACATGGAACCGCAAACTCAGCCACTATTGCAATCCGTCTCCCCTCACTACTAAAAGCCCTAAACAAAAGACCATCCGCACCATGGTTTTCACAGCTGACCTAAGGGCGTCACTAACCCTCCTACGGAGATTGGGAAAAGCGCTGGAGGAAATCACGTACCAGCAGTGAACCAAGCAGCATACACCCAACCCCTACACACACATCGCAGCGGCTTTTTTTTGGTTACAGACAAGATGAACAACATCACTCAGACACCCTGAAACGTTCACTAAACAGCCTCATGACCTCTTCAACCTGGTCAAATCTATTGCCAAAGAACCGACCCCATAGCACCCAGGAACTATAGACCCGCAGGATTATGCCGTCTTCATGCAATCAAAACTATGCAAGACTGACAAAATGGTGATACCGGACTCCTCTGATACTCAAGCATGCTCAGCGGATCTAACTACCTGTACCACACCATCTCAGAGAACTATTGAAGAAACCATCGCTACCCTAAATACTTCCACTGCATTCTCAGACCCATGTCCAGCATTCTGGATAAAAGATCTGCGATCCGACCTAGCCCCAATCTTATCTAAAATGATAGGACTATCTTTTAGCACCGGGTCTTTCCCCTCCACGCTCAAACAGACCTCCGTTTAGACCACTGCTCAAGGACACCAAAGTACCCCCTCAAAAGGTCGAGTCCTACAGACCCATATCCAGCATCCCACTGCTCGCGAACATCACTGAACAGATAGTCTACAAGCACTTACAAGCTCATGTGGACACTAACGCGCCCCTAGATTCATCACAACATGGATTCATAGAATCACACGGAGTGGAAACACTACTCACTACTCTTTTCAACACCATAATCTCAGGCATTGACAACTCACGGCCAGGTTTCGCTCTCATCTTTTTAGATATAGCGGCAGCCTTCGACTCAGTCTGCCACGAGATTCTCCTGATTCGGCTAAGAGAAAAAGGCATCACTGAAACAGCTTCTAGAGTGGTGCAGGTCTTACCTGTCTGGAAGATGGCAACAAGGTCCGAGCAAATGGAACAACATCCGAGCCATTCTTACAAAGTCAAGGAGTACCTCAAGGATCCTCCCTATCATCACTTATGTTTAATATCTACATCCAACCCATTTGTAACATCATTAGATCATTCAACGTGAGTTGCTGATATACGCAGACGATGTCCTACTGTACCTGCCAATATCGCTGTACTGCCCGTACCTCTCCCCAATAACTAAGTGTTTCAACGCAATATCCGAATGGCTCCTCTCCCAAAATCTGCGCATCCAACATAAGAAAACGGAGGTCCTGTTCATATCCAGAAATCCTGAGTTTACACCACCTAGCCACCTGGTAGTGGACAACGCTGAATTGCAAGTAAAGTCAGCTATACGGTACCTCGGAGTCACATTGGATCAGAACCTCAACATGAAGCAGCATATAGCCAAAACAGTAAGAGCGACCTACTTCAAGATCAAACCTCTCAGACAATAACGCCCCTTACTCGAACCGACCGACCTTCCCGCACCATTTACCAAGCCCTCATCTCCCTCATTTTGATTACTCAAACGCCATCCTACAAGGACTCCCTCAGGCAACCTTACATCCCTTACAACTCGCCATGAACAGTGCTGCGCGAATCCTTCTCGGAGCACAAAGGAGAGAGCATATCACACCCCTCCTGAAGCAGCTGCACTGGCTCCCCATTCAAGCCAGAATTCGCTTCAAGACCTTAGTGATGACATTCAAGGCCATCAAGGGGCTCTCCTCTTCTTCACTGGTGTGACCTCATTCAACCACCCACAACCACATGCTAAGAAGAACCTCAGTGGCCAACAGGCTAGCGATAACCGAGAGACATGACAAAATGCTCTAAAATAACATCAAACAGAGCCTTTAGTCTAAGAGCCCAACGTCTCTGGAATTCCTTACCACCACACATCAGAGCCACCTCCAACCTGAGGCAGTTCAGGAAGGCCTTAAAAACCTCCTCTTTACTAAATACCCTCACAGAGAATACTACAATGAACTTCCCAACCACACATGTTTTGATCAACGCACAATAACTCCATCTCACATGTATATAGTTATTTAGTATGCAAAGTTCCGCACATGTTAGATAGGTTTTCCCACTGTTATCCAAGTTGAATTGCTCCCTGTTCTTTTGTAATGACCAGACCTCTTGTTATTGTCGGATACTGTTTTTGTTCTATGTTAAACACCGCTGCTGATCCGCCAAATAGTCGCGGATATCAAGAAATGTAAATAAATAAAGTAAAAATAAAATAATAAATACTGTTGCGGGGGTCACTCGACTCCCCAGCGGTGAGTAAACACTGTACAGAGAATCAGACCGGCAGCGCACCCAACAGCACAAAAAAACCCGCAGACATCACCAATGATTGGTTATGGTGGAGATCAATGAGCAAAATGTGCTTAACGTCGGAATGGATACCTGAACAGTTTTACAAATGGGGCAACGTTTTGTATAGCTGTGTCCACATATACCAGGGGTAGGGTGTGGGCAGTGCTAAGGTTATGCAACTGCGTAGTAATTGGGAGATACAGGCAGGGCCCAATGTCCTGCCTCTCCAGGAAGGCAATTGGCCAATGGGGTCCCTGTAGGTTGTGGTGTTGTGGGTGGTTGTCATGTCTGCTTGCCCTGTTGGGTCTGCTGCTTTACGGCAGAGTGTCCCAACTCCAGTCCTGGTGTTCCAACCACTATTCGGGTTTTCCACATGCTGCCCCTCATAGATATAGCATGAGCTACATTCATGCATAACCATGGGGGTGCGTTGCATAGATATGCAGCACAGGCATCTTTTATTAGAGGCAGCATGGATCCTGAATGGTGGTGGGGCCCCCTCCAGGCCGGCATTTGGGAGACTCTTCTCTGTAGGTATATTGTCGGCTTGTTTATGGTGGTCTGTGGTTTGCGGGTGTGGTAAAATATAGTCATATGAACCATGCGTATGCTCTCAGCAATAAAGGGGTTTGTCCGTGCTTATCACGGTTTAGTTGGTAGGAAAAATATGTGGACCCTGGGGATTGACAGTAAGCCCCCAAGCTGGGCTTTGAAACCTGTAACCTTCTGTTCCTGCAATATACTGTTTTTGTGCACTGCCACCACTGTGTTGCCACAGATATGCCTGTGTTCCCTGGGAAGTCCCCATGACTTGGTACCATCCCTACCAGAGCCTGTCCCTGTTGGCGTGTTGGAAAAAACGGTGGCCGAAGCCTGCACAGGCACTAGGGCACTGGTCATGCTGCTCTTTGGTTTGCAGCCCACTGCCCCCTCCACCACCTTGTTACCCTTCTGTCTGCAACATAGCAAGACATGTCCCTATCTGGGAAAAGGCATAATGACCTGATTATGAGTTGTAGCACTCCAGGAGGCCTGACGTTTGTGGGGACCTCATCTGGCCCCCGTAAGGTAACTAGTGCCTATTGTTATGGTGGTTGTGGTTGGTGTAGGGTAAATATATAGGTGTTGGAACCATGCTTATGTCTACTCGTTCTCTGCAATAAAGGATGCTGTGTCCTGTAACTATCACATGTTTAGTGTGTGGGTTTAAAACTAAGGTACTTGGGTTCCCGGCTAGGAGCCCCAGCTGGGATTGTTGAACCTGTGACACCTCTGTTCCCTACAAGGCACTGGCTGTGTCTGCTGCACCCACAACTGTGGCCTTACATCGATTGACATGACCATTCTCATGGAGATAGGAAACCTGGCCGCACGAGTCAGGACACCCTGCTCTGCACAATGTTTACCCTGTGGGCTCGTTTTCACCTTGTATGGGCGACAAAACGGTTGGCGAAATAAAAAATCTACAGACACTGCCCCCAAACAAAGGCTGGAGGAAAGACCATAAAACCAAGCCTGGCGCAACAGTGATATCAATGGGCAAGCCTGGACAAAACACTCCCATGTAAAACTCCATTAAGTGCAGGATGCTTCTTGAATGAGTCTACACGGTAGCGTTAGACCCATTCCAAAAAATCATTCTTTCTTTTTTTTTTGGGGAGCTTTCCTGGGAGTGTTTTATTTATGGTTGCCCATTAAATATCACTGGTTGCCCAGCTGGATTATATAATGTTTTATTTGGAATTTGTTGTGGGTCCATTGTGCAATTTATATTGTGCTATTTTGTTTCTGTGCACATGTATACACAACCCTTTGGCCCGTTTCAACGTGTTTGCAATGTTTTACCCCGGTTTTGCTGTACATTGCTGGACACGGAAATGGTTTTTCCTCTTCCCTTTTAACTCACCTCTAAAGCGAGTGTTTTCACTCCTGCGGTATTTTTGTCCCGAAATTCGCAGCCCCCGCTACCCTGTGCGGGGAGCCCTCTCCGCCCTATTTCGTCCCACTCCTCGCACCCCATTGAAACCCCCCCTGTCCTCTCCGCCCTCTCGGGGGCCTTCCTCCTCCCTCCGTACGCCTTTCCCCGCCTCTATCACACATCAGCTGCCCCGCACGCACGTGCGCGGGCCCGTTAATGTGACGTCCCCCCTCCGCCATCACTTGTACTGGTCACTTAAGAGCACTTAAGTGCATCATTAGCGTATGCTACTATGCACCGCGCACCGTTGGGCTCTTCCGCGGTTTTAGTAAACATACTCCTTATTCTTTTTATTCTCCCCACAGCTCTGGGCGGATTTGCTGATACCATTCTGAAATGCCTGTATGCAAATGCTACACGTCTTAAAAAAAACAAAACAAAGACGGTGAGATTTTATCATGTATATAGCACTAAATGCAAGATTAGATGTAAATTGCATCTCAGAGACCTGTGAGTTCTGTCTTGCAAGTTTTATACGATTTTGCATTTGGGATTTGATTGGAGGAGCGTCTGAATGCCACAGGTTGATAGAGAAAATAAGAGAACTAAATGCCTGTTTTATCTGTTTTGTCACTAGTCAGTCACAAATGCCCCCCTTTAACTCAGGCCTTAAGGAGAAAAAAGTGACCTCCCCTTAGTCAGGGGGAAACCCCAAGGGTATGTTTACTAACACCCCGCTAATGTGCGGGCCCTGGTATTTGTGCTTGTGCCATATAAGGATTGGGCGTTCCCCCGCTAAAGAAGAAACGCCGGAATTTACATATGCGCTAAGGTGCGGCGGCGCCCTTGGTGCGCCCCGCACCTTAGCGCATCAGACATGCTGCGCGGGATGCAAAGAAGTGTCATCACGCTGATGGGCAAGCAAGCGAGTAGAGTCACAGCACAATGGGTTAGGCACATACCAATGGTGCAAGATAACACAGGCGGTTTGATTCTCCACAGGAGCCCCATACAGACGGCTGGCTGATGTCTTATTTTATGAGGCAGTGCAATAATGGGCAGCATAAGGCGGCGCACTAATTGTGGTTTGGAGGCATATGAATGATGTGGCAGCAATAAGGCAGCGTGGCTGAATGGGCCTAAGGTTGCATGCTAATTTTTCTCGGAGGCAGCTCAATATGGGGCGGCATAATGCGGCGCGCTGATGAGGCAAACATCATAGCAGAGCCACATCATAATGGTTAAGGCATGCACCAATGGTGCAAGAATCCGGGTTTCAATCCCCCACAATGCCCAATAAACAAGGGCTGGCTGGGGCACTGTGTCTTATGTGCAAGATTTGCTTTATGAGGCATTTTATTTATATTGTTTAGATTATCAATAATAGCCAGAACGCAATCTTCAAAGTGTGTCAACATAAGGCGTCCTATAAGGCACATAGTAAAGTGCACGGTCTGCCACTGCACCCTAACCTGTCCCCTATATGGCACCCTATAAGTTGCGTCCCAGGATAATGTATAGTGGCACCCGTATATGGAACGGGAGCCAGAAGTTGCCCTATGGGGCGCCCTATAAAGTGCCCTGAGAGGCTCCGTATGGGTACAGT
>CM066037.1:145761355-145842960 GCA_033557465.1 Ichthyophis bannanicus
CCTCCCGATCCAGCATCTTCTTCTCCCCCTACCCAGCATTAAACCCTCTCCCTCCCCCAAATCCAGCATTTACCCCCCAGTCTGGAATTAATCTTGCTTGCCTGCCCCCCAGATTCAGTCATCGTCTCACAAATCTGGCCTTAACTTTTCCCTCCCATCCCTATGGGCTGAGACTGATCACAGCACATCAGCCTCAGTGTCATAACTTACAGCCAGCCACAGTAACTGATAAAAGGAAGCACCAGGACCCTACAGCCCGCACCTATGGCAGAAGGCTGACATTATTTGTTCCACTCCATATGCAGACCTTCCTGTTTCTGTGAGGGTCCAGGACACAGCTCAGAGCCTTCTGAAACAGGCGAGAAGGCTCTGGGTCCACACTTCCTATTACTGTAATTACTGCAAGTTTGGCACCAGGGATGATGTGACTTGGCGATGTGGAACTTGTCTTGCAGGCATGCACAGGTGGAGGTTGATGCCAGTCTGAACAAGGAGGTGGGGGAATGGTTGAAGGCAGCAGGGGCAATAGTGGTATGGGGGTAGAAATCAGAAAGAAAGTATGGGTGATGGACACCACACAGTTGGAACGAAAAACCGGTTTTAGTTAAGCAGTGTCTGGTTTTTCTGTCCTGCTGGGCTTATCGGTTCTCCCATGCTGAAAAAAACGTGACTCAACCTAGCCTGAATACTGACTGGTTGCTCAATCCTAGGCTGTGCCAGTCCCTATGCGGCAAGAGATTAGTTAAGGACATATTGTTACCGCCACGCCGCCACCCTTTCTGTGTGGTCCTGTTACAACTGCTTCTAGCGGACTGGCCAGACAAGGGGGGGATACTAATCCAATGGGCATTCTTGCAGTCTTTTATTCTTGGGCTGTGGAATTTAATTATCAGGGCTCATTGATGGGGACTGGCATACATGGGAGGACACTTGACATTCTCTCACATCTCTCTCCCCAAATAAATGAATCCAGGTCAAAAATTGTGTTCTGTACCAAAGGTTTACTTACAACTTTAGATTAATAAGCAATAACAACATTACAATTATCAGAAAACAACAAATATGAACTATATGTATACATCAAATTAAGCCTTCTTCTTAGTCAAAAATAGTTACAGGTAGATACTCCTTAATCCCTCTTATGTTAAATATGGTCAGGGCCATCTCAAGGGTTTCTTCTGCCCTGAGGCAGAGAAGCCTCAGCCATGCACCCCCCCCCCCCCCCCCCCAGCCAATCACATGCCACACCTCCCCTCCCTGTGATGCCAATTCCCCCATCAATAGGATGGCTCAGGCTACCTGTGGCAGCAGCGGCAGTCCAACAGGCTATGTTTTCCCAGCACACATAATCTGGCCGCTTCTGGCCCCCCTCTGACCACAACTTTTCTAATTCAGAGGGAGGTCAAAAGCAGCAGGCCATGTGTGCTTGAAAGCCACATGGCCTGCCAAGGGTGTCGGAGGCTACCTCACAGAGGTCGCCCACCCTAGGCAGCCACCCTAGCCACAGGGCCAGCCCTGGGCCATGCTACCGCTACCACACTCCCTTCTTTATTCTTTTTCTTTTCCTCTCAATAGTTACTCCACTCTTCATCCCCACGGCCTGCCACCTTTTGATACTTAGTTTCCCTGAGTGGGAAACCTCTCTCTCCTATTTCTAGTTACTCTTTCCCAGTGTATCTGGAAAAGCTGGTAAATGATGCAGGACACAGGCCCCCATTACTTACTAGCTTGGACTCAGTCCTGGATACTGGTGCCACTGGTCTATGATGAGTGCTTTGGTTTCTTCTGTTCCTGAGAGCTGGTGGCTTCTCTGTAGATGCAGGTCCCTGAAACTGTGCTGGACTCAGTCCTGGAGTCTAATACTAACTACTATTTTAGCATTTATTATAGCACTACGGGCATGCAACAGCTGGTACAAAAATATATAAGCACAAAAGACAGTCCCTGCTCAATCCGAGCTTACAATCTAGTCAAGACAACACAGAACACTAGAGACAGATTGTGGAAAACAATTATGGTGACACGGAGCAATAGTTAATGCGGGATAAGCAAAGTATGGGGTAAAGCAAAAGTATGGCAATTACAATTTCGGGCAAAACAAGTAAGTGCAATTTACACAAAAAAACAAGTATGGCCCAGGGTTTTACAGTTTTTAGCCATGACAAAAGATGGGAGTCAGGTCTGAGGACAAAGGGTAGAAGTAAGGATCTGAAAACGACAGTGGAAGAGGTGGGTTTTTCAAAACCTGTAATTTGCAGAGGGCCAGGGAGGGTGCCTGGCATAGACACACAGGTAGGTTGTTACCAGGCATATGGTTGCAGCAAGGTGGAAAGGAACAAAGTCGGGAGTTAGAAGTGCAAGTGGAGGGTCTAGATTCAGTGGTTCTCAACCTTTTTTGTACCGTGACCGCCCTTTACCGTTGGTCAACTTGTGGTGACCCCCAATGATAAATCAAATCGTCTCATCTTCCTTTACCGTTTAACGCATTGTCGCTGTAACTCATTTGTTGAATTATTCATATATTATAGGCCTTTGCAATATGTTTTTATTTATAAAATACTTATTTAAATAATTACAAAACAACAATTAACAATAATTTGATTTCAAATTATGATGAATTTTGTAGTCAAATCCACTAATATGAAATAAAATTCAGTTTTTTCTTACCTTTGGTTGTTCTGAACCAATTTATTGCTCTGATCATGCTGGTCCCGATCTGAGGGGCCTTCCTGCTTTCCTGTCCTCTCTTAGCTCTCCTTTCTTTCTGTGGTCTATGGTTTTCCATCTGCCAGTTCTTATCTCTTTTGTTTTCTTCACTTCTTTCCATCAGGCCTATTTTTCCAGTCCCAGTAACGCCTCCCCCAGTATCAGCCCCTTTCCAGTCCTCACTCCCAGTACCTTCCAATTGTCAACTTTGCATTCCATGACTGGCCACTGGTGTCCCATTCCCTTCCAGTCCCCCCCTACTTCCCCACTGATTCAGTCCCTTCTAGTTACAAATAACCATGGTCAGCGGCCCCCTGCTCAAGATCCACTTCCCTTTCAGAGTTCCATTAGCTCCCATCCCCTTGTATCAGCCCACTTGTAGCCTTAGCCCCCAGTTTTCTTCCAGGCGTCAGCAGCTTCTATCCTCCCCGTCCTCCCCACAATCAGAGCCCATTCCCAGTCCAAAGCCCCCATAATCAGCTTCACTTCTAGTGCTAATCCCCCCTCAACCCATTACCAGTCCCTACCCCCCCCCTAATCAGCCCACGTACCAGTCCTACCTCCCCAGCCGCTCATTTTCGAGTGCTAGTCCCCGCCCTCAAACCCATTACCAGTGGCTAGGCTCCCCGAATCAGCCCATTTCCAGTCCTAACCTCACTGATCAGCTCATTTCCAATGCTAGAACCCCCCATCAGTCCAGTTACCAGTCATACCCCCCCCTTGATAAGGTTCCATTCAATTCCCAGTCCTACAGCCTTCCCTAATCAACCCATTACCATTTCGTAGCCCCCCCATCTGCCCATTAACAGTGCTAGCCACCCCATCAGCCCATTATAATCCTAACTCGCCACTGTCTCCCCGCCTCTGTCCAGCATTTATCCCGTCTGTCCAGTATGTCCCCCATGTCTCTCCCCTTTGTCCATGCCAGCCTACTACTCCATGTCAGCCCACCTCCCTCCATCCATCCATATTCAGCCCCTCCCTCCCTCCATGTCAGCCATCCCCATCCTTCCATCCGGTCCATGTCAGCCCCCCCTCCCTCCCTCCAACTCCATCCCCTCCATGTCAGCCCCCATCCTTCCATCCGTCACTTTGTCAGCCCCAAGCCCCCCTCCCTCCATCCATCCATATCAGCCCCAATCAATCCCTCCCTCCCTGTCAGGCCCCTCCCTTTCCCTCCCTCCATATCAGGCCCCATCCCTAACCCTTGTCAGCCCCCTCCCTGTCCCCTCCATCCCATCCATATCAAGCCCGCCCCCATCCCTCCCTCCCCTGTCAGTGGCCCCATCCCTCCCCTCCCTCCCTCCCTCAGTCCATACATATCAGCCCCCATCACTCCCTCCCTGTCAGCCCCCACATCCTTCCATCCGTCCATGTCAGCCCCCCCTCCCTCCATCCATCCCTCCATGTCAGCCCCCATCCTTCCATGGTCAGCCCCCCCTCCCTCCCTCCTCTATCAGCCCCCATCCCTCCCTCCCTCCCGGTCAGCCCCCTCCCTCCCTCCCTCCCTCCCTCCCCTCCATCCATCCCATATCAGGCCCCCATCCCTCCCTGCTCAGCCCCCTCCCCTCCCTCCATCCATATCAGCCCCCTCCCCTCCCTGCCCTGTCAGGCCCCTCCATCCATCCATATCAGCCCACCATCCCTCCCTCCCTCCATCCATCCATATCAGCCCCCATCCCTCCCTCCCTCCCTCCCTGTCAGCCCCCATCCTTCCATCTGTCCATGTCAGCCCCTCCCTCCATCCATGCCTCCATATCATGGAGCCCCCTCCCTCCAATGTCATGCGCGCGCATCCTTCCATCTGTCCATGGTCAGGCCCCCCCATCCCTCCCTCCCTCCATGTCAGCCCCATCCTTCCATCTGTCCAATGTCAGCCCCCTCCATCCATATCACATCCTCGCCCCTCCCTCGCCCGTCAGTCAAAGCCCCCATCCTTTCTCCACCCATCTCTGTCCATGTTCAGCAGCCGCCCCCCTCCTCCATGGTCAGCCCCATCCTTCCATCTGTTCCCATGTCAAAGCCCCCCTCCCTCCATGTCAGAGCACCCCCTCTTTCGATGTCAGGCCGTGTTGCAGGTTTGTCCTGCCCTCCCTTCCTAATGCAGCCGCGGCTCCTCTGCCGTCTTAGGGAACCAGGCGGCTGTACCTGTAAAAAATCATTGCGGACCCCTCCTTGTCTCGATGGGCTCCATTGCAGCGTGGTCCCGCCTCCAAAGGAGTTGTTTACCACTTCCTTTGGGGAGGCGGGACAATGCTGCAACGGAGCCCGTCGAGACAGGAAGGGCTTGTCCGCACCGATTTTACAAGTACAGCCGCGGTTCCCTAAAAGGCAGGGAGCCGCGGCTGCAGAAGAAGGGCGGTGAGTTTGGTCCGGAGTTTGATTGCTGGCCGAGAAGCGGACCTCGGCAGCCAGGCAGCAAACTTGGTGCACATCTTAATTTTTTTTTTAAACTTTTGGGTGGTGGAGGCACTAAGCGACCCCCGCCCTAAATCCTGGTGGCGACCCCCGTTGGGGTTCGCGACCCACAGGTTGAGACACCGCTGGTCTAGATGAGAAATTAATTTGTTTAGAAGAGCGCAGTTCCCGAGAGGTGTATTATTGTCATGAGGCTGGAGCCACGGAAAAAAAAAAGGTTATGGGTTTTAGAAAAAACCCTGTCTTTTCATTCATAGAGCGTGTGGATGTGGCAGAAGCTGCCAATTAACCCTCACAGCACAGCTAGAGGGTGCAGGAGTAATCCTACAGAGGCTGAGTCAACATGCCCAGCCACTGATTTGTATGAGTGGTTAACCAGCTGCACCTGAAAGGCAAGCCCTTCGGGAAGTTTTATCAAGGTTAAAATGCCTGTATAAAGGAAAGACAGCCAGAATGGAAGGGACGTGCAGGAGGAATCCATGTCCAGGAGGAATCCATTCGGAGGGAACGCAGCCGGCAGCGAGTTCAGCCAGAAGGACGGGGAAAGGGTTGTGGAGAAGGAGAGAGGTCCACCACGGAGCAAGCCAGGACGGGACAGAATCCAGATGGAGGACTAGGGTTCCCATCCAGAGGGATAGAGTCCAGAGGGGCAGAGCACAGAGAGAGATGAGAGTCCAGAGAGAATGGCTTGCCAGAGAAGCAGTTTGGCTGGAAGGAGTGATACTCCCAGCCCAAGTAATGTAGGCTGGATCAAGCAGCACAACAAGAGCAGCAACAGCTGAAAAAAAAGAGCACAGAAAACCGAGGAGCCATGGCTTTAAGAGAAGCCATACATTCACCTGAAGTTCGCTGGAACCAGGATTACAAGGTACAAGGAGGCGAGGTTTCCTATAACAAAGCTAACCTTTAACAACAGTGTGCGTACCAGAGGTTGGGGATCCCTCACCAGTTTTTCCTGGACTTTCAGGAAGGCAAAGCACTGCACAAGACAACCTGTCTCCAGAGAGAAGTACGTGGAGAGAGAGAGCTCCAGGTGTAGCAGCTGCGCAGGAAGCCAAGGTATGGTGGCTCTTTACTTTTAAAAGAAGCCTTGCTCCTAGAGAACTCAATATATGAGAAGAAGGGAAACAAAGCAGAGCTTTTCAAAACAATCCCTAAGGGCTTAAACAGAAGAGTGCTACTGAAAGCAAAGGAACAGAGACAGAGACAGACCCTCTAAACTTTGTAGACCGCAAGGGAAAGCACTTATTCAGAGGGAGAAGCCAGTGCCCGCAGAGAGTCCATGGAAATAGATTTTGAGAAAGTACTATTCCCATTTCCTCCGGATGAATCCATGGGATTGTAAACTTTTTGTGCTACTAACTAGTCTTGAGTCCTTAGTAGAAATTGTAAAATATAAAAGGAAACCCTGCAATCAATTGTTGAAGCTTTGATAACAGTTGTTTGCACCCTGCTTATTTGGTGGAAACCCTTTATAAAGAAGGGACTATCTTTATTTTCTTTATGTGGTAGTGAACCCCATTGTGTTAAAAGGGAAATAAAGCACTTATTACCCTCCCCTCTTGGCTTATATAAATGTGTTCTCACAAGGAGCTAAAACTCCAAGGACCCAAACCTGCCACTGTGGCCTTAAAGAGCCATGGCTCCTTAAAAATAATAAAAAAGTGCGCAGGATGCCCTTACAGCCACTGGGGTCCAACCTGACGACAAGTATGTAGAGAGAGATGAGATATGAAAAGGTAATGAGTGGGGCTATAGAGTGAAAGCCAGATTTATATAGGTCAGGGAGGAGAAGTTTTGAATTGGAATGCGGAATTGGATAGGGAGCCAGTTGAAGCGACCTTGAGGTAGTGAATGTGGGACATGGCGAGGCTGGCTAAAGATTAGATTGAGCGGCTCATAATTTTTTTGAATAGATTTGAAGAGGAAAGAGGATGGCTCACAGAGAGACCGAGGTAAGGAGAAGGTTGTACAGTAGTCAAGGCGAGGGGAGATTAAGGAGTGGACAAGGGTTTTAGTAGTTTGTTCAGAAAGGAAGGGCGGATTTTGCTAATGTTATAGAGCAAGAAGCCGCCAGGTTTTAGGCTACATGTTGGATATGTGTGGAGAAGGAGAGAGAGGAGTCAAAGATAACATCCCAGGTTGCGGGCTGAGGAAACTGGAAGCGATTGTTAGAGCCATCCACGGAGATCAGAGAAGGGAGGGAGAAGAGGAGGAGGAATTGGGGGGAAAGACAAGGAGTTCAGTATTGGCCATGTTTTCCGTTTCAAGGCGGAAGGTGAGACAATCCAGGCAACGATGTTCAGAAAGGCAGGCAAGAGAGACTTGGTCTGGATTGCTGAGGAGATATTAGCTGGCAGAGAAGGTTAGATTTGGGAGTTCATCAGCATAGAGATGGTATTGGGAAAGCCATCGGAGGAGATAAGCGTACACAGGGAATGGGTATAGAGAGAGGAAAGGGAGAGGACCCAGGACAGATCCCAGGGGGACACCAACATGGAGCGGTGAGGGAAGAGGAGGAGGAACCGCCATTAAAAGCATACCCTAAAGGAGCGATGGGAGAGTAGGATCTGTTGTCACTGATGTAATGATGAGTGCTTTGTGGTTCCTCTGTTCCTGAGAGATGGTGGCCTCTTTGCAGCTGCAAGGTCCCTGAAACTGTGCGTGGATCTGTGTGTCACTGGTGTATGATGAAGTGCTTGGGGTCCTCTGTTCCTGAGCGGTGGTGGCTTCTTTCTGTAAATGCAGGTCCCCAAAACTGCTCTGCTGCAGCTCTCTGCTCTGATGTGGCCTTGAAAGCTGAGTTGTTGGTATAGTTCTTGGAACCTCTTTCCACAGGTAGCATTACTCGGTTACTTTTAAGATGGTGATGTGCTAGCAGGTTTTGCACAGATATCAGCCCTCTGCTCTTTTCTTCCTAGGTTGAACAAGCTCGCTCCTGAATGGCAAGGTGGCTGTGTGCCGGACCCCTGCCCATGGACACAGAATGCCTTTGTTGCCCTTTCTGGTGAAGTGGCTGGGTGGCCAGAGTTCCATCTTTGGGAGTGATGTACATACAAAGTTGGATTTTTCCCACAGAGAAAGGTATGGCAGCAAGAACCTCCCCTATTCTGAAAAATGATCAGGATTTTCTCTAACCTTTTCATGGTAGTAAATTGAGTAGGGATACTGTTGTTGAGCAACAGCAGCATCCAGTAACATCCAAGCAGGTCTCTACATATATTATAAAGCTAGTTTTGTTGTTATCTCACATTTAATGGAGCAGCGATTCAAAATGAAAGAAATCCCAAGCATTGTGAAATGAAACTTCATCCCTTGCCAGTTTTTGGCATAAATTTTTCTAATTTTTCTTACTGGGGTTTTTTTCATTTTTTTCTCTGCATTATTTTCTTTCTAGCCGTGTTTGCTGCTATGTTGGCCTAAAGAAGAAATTTGAGATATATGTCCATTAAAAGACGAGAAGATTGGATCACACTGATTTTGAAAGCTTCACGTCTGGTACATACGTTTGTCCCTGCTTCAGGTTATTCATTGTTAAAAGTGTGGCTCTTGCACAGAAAACATATATTAAAGGAGCTTTACATTTTAAATCCTTATATACTACTCCCAGTTTATTTAGGCATGAAACTTTCCAAGGACCATCGAAGCCCCTTCTCTCCTAAGAGATGAATTCCACATCTTGCAGAGTTTCCAATTTACCCAGCTCCAGGAGTGAGATTTTTGTTTGCCAGTTCTGGTTTTAATTTTGCATTACCCAGTGAAGTATGGTATTTGTAAGTCCCTGATTTTACACATCAGAACCAGGGCTGCAGGTCCCATAATGCATCAGGATGAGACTGTCAGAAAATCCAGTACTGGCTTAAAATCTCCACTCCTGGAACTGGGTTACTTGGCAAATTCTGCATCTGGCAACGTGGACCTCTTATGGTCAAAAGCTCATGCCTCGCTAAACTGGTGAGTCCTATAAAGGTGCCAACTGCCGTGTGTCATTTTTGTTGTTCTAAGACTATACCACACCAAAAAATTTAAATCCTGTTTCACCTTCCTATACTTTCTTTTCAGGTTCACGTGATCTTTCATACTGTCGATCTGTTCAGGAAAAAGAGAAAGTTCAAAGGATTTTTGCTTCTTGTTAAGTGCATTTTAAACCTAGCCCGCCTTGCTTATTTTTGTGGGCTAAGTTTTAACCCCAAACCCTTCCAACCTCTAAAAGTTATAGAGTATCCAATATTTTAGGTTTGACCAAATAGGAGCTGTTGTAGAAGGTACCTCTGTGTGCCATGCAGCACAAAAAAAAAAATAAAAAAATAAAAAAAAAACGACACCCCACTATGGTCTGAGAAAACATAGGGGCATGTTTACTAAGCTGTGCTTACCCTATAAATGCAGCAGACAACACGGGCCAATAGTGCCACGCTAAACAGATAGCGGCAAGAAAAAAAATGCAGACAGTGCAGCGATTTTCTGGGGTATCCTAGACGAGTGGGTGCGAGATATAGGGCAGAGACTGGATATGTCTTTAAAGCAAGGTTACCAAAGGCGTCAGTTGCGGGGTGAAACCATCCAAGTTGCAGACAGCGTAAGGTACAAACTACTGCCACCTCAATGGGTTTATGGTTTCTTTTATTAGTTGATATACCACCTTTAACCAATTGGCAAACAAAAAAGTGGTTTACAAAATATAAATATAAATTATTACAAAAGAGAAATAAAATTAATGAAGTAAAAAGGAAAAGTTACATAAAAAATAGAAAAACAAAAAAGAAGATACTCTGGGGGGGACTAAACAAAAAGCGGAGGAATGAAAATGAAAGATGCAGAGTTGAATCACAAATTCAGTCCAGTTCCACCTGCAAACTAGCAGCGACACCAAAAACATTAGGCGCATCTGCGATGCTGCCACGCCGCAACTGTCTGCATTTTCTGTGTAGGTATCTGCTGAGGACATTGCTGTGTACACCCCCGACAAAAAAAGCTCACGGCTTCTGCAGCTACATGCCTGTAATTTTGCCAGTAAAACACCGAGCTAGCTGCAAAGCCTTAATTTGCAGAGATTAGTAAACAGATTCCAATTGCCAAGGGTGAATGCAGGAGGAGCAGCCGCCAGTAATGTCTGCTCTGACCTGGACAACACAGCTGGCCCATACACACTCATTCACAGTTCCATATATTTAGCTCCCACAGTGCTGCTTCAGGAGTAAATTCTTCCATAAGCTGCAACACTCACATGGGGAGAGATTTGGGCACTGTTAAAACTTTTAAAGAAGTCACAACAAATTCCTCATCTTTTGCTCTGTCTTAATAGACCATGTAATCATCCTTATCTCCCCCAAACAATTTAAAACAAAGGCGTATAGTTTGGGGGAGCCGCATGGGGGGGGGGAATGGTAGCCCTGCCCCCCTCAAAATACTCCCAGGATCTGGTCTGGTGCCGTATTGTCTCCCCTCCCAGCTAATATGCCCTCCTACATCTTGTCCCTCCTTCCCCAAAATAAGCAGGGAAGCAAACACCTAGGATTAAGACTATTTGTACGTACTGACCGACATTTTAACATGCAAAAGTCTCTTTTAAACGAATTCAAGTAGTCAATTGCACCACAGTTGCTTTTTAAAAAACCTTTTAAGAAAGCAAGAATATCATAAACATTCACATCTTTACTGCTATATATATGTCCCAGGACTCGACAGACTCCCAGGTGCCCAGATTGCCATGGTGCCTAAAAATTGTAGTACCAGACACCCAGGATTTTATGCCTCAAATGTATTTTGTTTTTTTTTTTTTGGGCCTGCAGCTCCTGAAAAAAACATGGTGTCCCCCCTGTGGACTGTGCGATCTGCATGATTTGAACCACGTGGGTGGAGGAAGTTCAAGCTGATCTCGCAGTTTCAAATCTCGTTTTACATTTACATTTGCCCTAATCTATAATTAGGCCCTTGTTAGAGTTTTTTAAAACAAATGTTGTTGCTGGAACTAAACATTTTGAATTAAAATTTTCCCTAGTCTTATAGTTTAGGTCCTTTTAGAGTTTTAAAACAAAAAACATATATGGTAATTAACATCTTTTTTCCCACCCACCCCAGGCACGTTCCTGAAGTTTACAGCCAGTGGTCCCCTTCCCAATTAGAGTGGAATTTTGTTATCACAGGATATTTTAATCAGCAATAATTAACCCTTACTAGCTTCGTAAACATATTTCAGTGAAAAGACAATCCATAATATTAGCAGAATGATATGCTAACAAATTCTAACGTTCCTTCTTTTAATTTCAGTAATTCCTAATCCCTTAGCAACTCTTAAACTACCCAAACAACTTATCAATAAAAAAGATTGCAGACAGCAAGCCAGCAACATGATGGAGGCCATTCAAATCATTGGAAGTGAGTATCAAATGCATGATTAATCTCTCAGTTGGTGAGAGGAGTCATATGTTTATGTTATTTCTTGATATAACCACCCAGCCAGCTGAAGGCATCAGAAGCCGTTTACAATCCACTATAAAGCAGGTACTGGATACATGTGTGCCAGCGATGCAAAGAGCTCCTCCATCTCAGAGACCGAGGTCGTGATCTCTGCAGGCTGGAGTAGTAGACTTGGAGGATCCAGAGGCAGACAGAAAGAACAGGTAGAATGAGGAAGAACGATCAGGGACATAGTAGAGGGGGGGGGGGGGGGGGAAGTCTTGCTTCTAGTCTTGCAGTCTGTGCGTGCTTTGAGGAGATAGAGATCACCTAGAAGAAGAGCAGCACCTTGATGTGGAATGGAAATGATTTCTGTAAGCCCGGAGCTGCCCTCCAGTAAACTTCAAAATCCTCGGGACACCGATAAGGTGTCTCCAAGCGGCTTCGCCCAGCAAAAAGAAGAATTAGGATGCCTATCTTAGTTGGGGGGAAATTAGGCATATCGATAGCTGGGTGGCTAGTGTCATGAGGATTGCTTGGTCACGTTACAGGTCGGATGCAAAGATCGTTGGACCTCACCGCGTAAACATAGATGGGATTAGAAAATCCTGGGGAGGAGCCAGCTGTCCTGGTACATTTTGGTAGCAATGGACATAGGAAAATGTGGGACAGAGGTTCTGGAAGTCAAATTTAGGATTTTAAGCCAGAACAGTTTGAAATCCAGGACCTCCAAGATAGCCTTCCTCAGAAACGATATCCTGAGTGCACATGCAGGAACCCAAGAGATAGGCAATGTAGATGAGACAATGGTGCAGGAAGGAAGGTTTTAGATTTGGCTAGGAAATGGGCTTATATTCTGGAGAAGGGGGAACCCATTCCAAAGATGGCCATCACCTTAAAACCGAGGTGCAATCAGGCTGCGTGGCAACAACGTGTCAAAAAAGGAGAAACAGAGCAGGCCTTTTAGACTAGAACCTGGGGGAAAGTCGAGACAGAAAGGAGCGTACGGCTCAGAGTAAGATATCTTTGAAGGATTCCCAATCATAACAGAGAAGTTGCAAATAAAGGCTTAAATAGCCCAGGTGGTCCTTAAATAAACAGCAGGAAAGGAAAAGAGTTGAACGGATCGAAATTGATCCCTGATAATTGCTATGAATGTTTGTAAATTCAAAAACGGTCAACACATATATATGATAATTTACAGGGAAGGGAACAAAAACTAAGTATATATGCACCAAGGGCCCATAATTAAGCCTCAAATTTCCACCATCATTGATCAGAAAAACCTTCCACCAACCAATATTTAAATCTTTTTTTTTTCTTATAATAAATTATAATTTTCCCATTTTTTTTATAATAACAGGATTTCATTGGGAGGTAGGAGGAGTAGCCTAGTGGTTAGAGCACTGGCTTGGTACCCAAGAGACCAGGGTTTGATTCCCACTGACGCTCCTTGTGGCTTTGAGCAAGGCACTTACACATCCACGCTGACTTGGAAGAAAGACCTGGCAATCTACTTCCAGTTCACCACTGTCAAGAAAACCCAGGAGCATCTGGGTCACCAGGAATCAGCATGCACTGACTCAGATTCACCACATTACCTTTTTTGATGTCCAAAAGGATATCACTTACACCCTCCATTGCATTAAGGTACAAATTAGATTGTGGAGCCCTCTGGGGACAGACGACATACCATACTGTAACCTGAAATGTAAACCGCCCCTTGATTTTTCATCTCCTGTGGTAAAGTGAGGGAAAGGGCGTGTTTGGAGGTAAATATTTATTTTAGATATTCAGTCAATCTGTTCCAGGGCTGGCTACAGTTGCATGTCAGCTACGTCAAGAGAATGCTCCTTTAAAAGATAACAATGGGAAATTAAGAATAGTCATCAGCCTCCCTTAACCACTCAACAGTAACCCTATAGGACTATATGTCACAAAATATAATGTATGCTTTTCAGAAGCCTTGCCAACATTGTCCTATACCCAAGTTCAATTACTTTACCGGGAAATACCTTACCATCCTAACTTTTTTCCAAAAATAATCTTACAAATAACCTAAGATCATGCAATCTAAAATTGAGCCTTAATTATGCCAGATATAGTGATAGTAACAGTATATTTTACATAAACAAGGATTAGATGTGCCCCTCTACAAATATCTATTAATCGTCCAATTCTCACCCACTTCAACTTACTAAACTATCTCCGGTGCACTCAGTATTTCCTACACCCAAGGACGTGCACTCATACTTGCATGCTGCTATAATTTAAAGCTAAAAATGAGTCATTTCAAACTTACTCTAACCTAACCAAGATTGACACCCGATATGTGGAATATTAATATGATTTTGTGATTATTTTGATAGATTGAACATCTACATTATCTGGAATCCATTGATTGTATGTATATTCAAACAAATATACTGTGAAAACATCCCTATCCAAAATGTTAGAAGCCCCTAAATAATAAAATAGGAGACTTAGAATAGTATAGCACTACAAATCAAGCAATAGGGACATAATAGGCATCTCAGAGCCCTGATTGGGGAAAAAGGATAATCCAATGAGCTACTGTAATGACCAGGCTACAAATTATATCACGATCGTAGGGATGATCAAGATTGGTGGCCAGGAGGAAGGTGGCACTATATTGTTAGAGAGCATTGAATCAAATAGAATACAAGTTCTTCAGGAAACAAAATGTGCCTTGAATCCTTATGTGATTAAAAACGCCCATGTGTGATGGGGGAAGAAAGATAGTGGTAGGGGGTTACTACCGTCATTCTGGACAGAATGAGCAGAGCAGATGATGACATGTTATTAGAAAGCCGGGAAGCTAACAAAATTGGCAACAACCATAAGAATGAGGGATTTTCAGTTATCCCAGTATTGATTGGATAAACAATTTCACATCAGGACATGCTAGACAGTTAAAGTTCCTAGATGAAATAAATGACGGCACCATGGCAGCAGCTGCGTCCGCGGAGCCGACTACAGGAAAAAAAGCCTATTTTAGCAAAGGAATTTGGTACAAGAGATAACCATGGTTGAGACCACTTGACAAGTTGACACTAATGAATACAATATGATCACATTTTGGAAGTTAATAACTGAAGTGAGTATGCAAAAGGAAATTTACTCGGTGGTGTGTTAATTTTCGAAAGGGAGACTACGAAAAAAAAGAGAGGAAAATTGTTGCGAGAAAAAAATAAAAGGAAAGCCCAGCTACAAAGGTCAAGAGTTTACTCAGACAGACATCAACAGTGTTTTTAAAATACAGTCTTGGAAAGCCCAGAGATCCGATGAATCCCATGCATTAAGAAATACATTAAAGGGAAGCAAAGACCACAGCCAGAATGGTTAAAAAGGTGAGATCAAAGATGCTATTAGAGCCAAAAGAATACTTTAAAAAAATGGGATAAGGAAGGCAAAAATGAGAATTTGGAGTAAAGGTTGTGCCATAAAGACACAAAACTCACAATAAAATCTTTTTCAGGTACATACAACAGCAAGAAGCCCAGGGAATGGAGTTAGTTGGAGCATTACATTATGATCACGGAGTAAAATGGGAACTGAGGGAGAACAAGGCCAATAGCTAAGGGGGGAGACTAAATGAATTTTTTTTTCTGACTTTAACTGAAGAAGATATGAGGAGAAGCTTCCCATGCAGAACAAGCGTAGTTACTGGGAGTGGAAGAAAGTGGCCTAGTGGTGGTGGGCAGAGGTACTTTCAGGCAGGAAGGTTCGGGGCGGGTTCAAAAATCCCACTAGAGGACAAGCAACCTTGGGCCAGAAGAAGGACTGGGGTTTCTAGTCCCACAGGTGCTCCTTGTGGTCTTGGGCAAGCCACTTTAAACCCTCCAAAGCCCATGTTCGCCTGTAACAATAGTTATCTCCAACGTTATATATGCCCTGTTTCAATGTAATTTCAGTTTGGTTCAATTGTAAACCACACTGATGCAGAATCGCACGGTATATAAGAGGAATATAAATAAACTTAAACTGTAAGCAGGTGTTCTCCAGGAACAGCCAGGAATAAGTTCCTCACATATGGTGATGTCACTGACAGAGCTTCGGTATTAGGAATGCGTCCCCAGCTTCCATGGGAAGCCTTCTGGGAGCTCCACCATGCATGCATGCCAGCCTTCCTGCCTGAAGGGGGGGGAGCCATCTTACCTCAGTAGGATGACATGAAGGCCAATTCCATAACATGCACGTCCAGCCTTGCAGGCAACATCCAAATCAAAACGGGCCCCGATTTTGCCCTAATTATGCCAAGCCGTGTGTATATGATGCACCCCGCACATTCCGTGATCAGGGTGGACATAAGGGCGTTTCCAAGAGTGGCACCAGCAAAACCACTTATGGAGAAACACAGGGGCACCACTTTTCTCTGACAAGGGACAAGGGTATAATGCCGCAAAAAACGGTCTTTGGACGTGCCTGTGCTTAACCGTATTCTGTATGAAAAGATGGAGATGTTTTCCGAGCCTGCCCGCCCATGGATGTCTGCTGATGGCCACCGCCTCCTCTTGTTAAAAAAAACGTGCATCTCCTAAGCTGCTTCCTCTCATTGACAGTGTTTTGTACTGATTGCAAACTACACAATCAAATACTGATGATAACATAAAATGTTGACGACGCCACTAGACTATACAGTGATATACTAGTCTTTTACATGCCCAGGAACAGTGCAATCGTAATCCTTCAGTGCACTCAAAGATACTAATAACAGCAAGTAGAAAGTGATATGGTTTGACCGATGACATACCTTGCATCAAAACATACATGGCAGTAGAAGAAATCCATAGATATATCTTTCATTGGTCATCTCTAAAAAACAGGCCTTTACAATGCTAATTATGGACCCGTACCAACCTCACCAAAAACCTCATTCAGCTTTGCAGTTCCCCAAAGGATGGAGTTGTATTGCTGAGTGGACATAACGCTGCTCTCACAATGGACTATGGCTATGGCATCTGGTTCCCACATACCTGGATACTGGCATTTTCACCACAGCAGCTCTCCAACCTGTGGGCTACCACAAAACCCATAGAATGTCCACTTCTCTGTCCTGGCCTTATGTTGGTCTGTTTCCATCTGTGTGGACAACACTGCCATGCCTTCCCGACACAGTCTTGCTGTGTGGCAAGTGCTCCCCTGGTCAGGCCTGTGTGGGCATGGAAAGGGGAGGGAGATTTTTTTTTTTTTTTTTTTTCCCCTTTGTGCCCATCATACCAAGTGAGCCAGCCAGCCTCCAGATATATCACCCACTCTTGTGGCTCTCCCATAGTCTGGATTGGGGAAAGGATGTAGAGCCTAATGGAACAATCTGGGGCCTGTTGGCACAAACAGTAAAAAATTTTTTTAACAAAAAAAAAAACAAATAAAACAAAATCAAAAACCCCAAAAAAAAAAAAAACCCCCAAAAAAAAAAAAACAAAAAAAAAAAAAAATAAAAAATAACAAACAAAAAAAAAAAAAAAACAAAAAAAAAAAATAAAAAAATAAAATTTTATAACAAATAAAACATAAAATTTTTCAAAAAAAAACAACAAAAAACAAAAAAAAAAAAAAAAAAAACAAACCAAAAAAAAAAATAAAATTGTACATGTCTTCCAGTGCCTGGCACAGAAAGATGTAGGGCTGTCCTATCATACTGCCAACACATATATGTTATTAGACTACCTTGATGAAACATATTCCAGAGGAAAACAAACAATCACAAAAGGTTCTCCATAGTTGAAATGTTCAAAACAAAACCCTTTTAATATTAAGAGGCCCTACAGAATAAGAGCATTCAACAGGTGCAAACAGCACTAAATTACATGCCCAAAAAGCACTATTCATCGTCTCTATACGGAAGGTGCAACATTTTTAGAGACTGATGATGGTGCTCTTGGGGCATGTTTTAGTGCTGTGTTGGTTAAAGCACTGCCTTAGGAACCAAGAGGACCAGGGTTCGTTCCCACCTAGCACTCCTTGTGGGCCTTGGGCAAGTTATCAACTGTTTCCCTGTTCACTGTGTTAATTAGTTCGAATTTAAGATTACACTGTAAACCACTGACTAAATGATAAAGCGGTATTAAAAAAAGAAATGTTAAATAAATACAATAAAAATAAAACACATTTGCCACAGAGGCAAGCCATAGAAGTCAGATGTTATGAGCCGTGACATGACGCTCCAACAGGGCTCGACCATGCTCATGTCTATTGGGGTCAAGAGGCAAAGAGCTGGGTAGAACATCGATGGATTTTTTTCATCCTTTTCAAGTCGAAAGTTGAGGCTGTTCTTGCAATCCAATGTAGGCCAACTTGGCCTCAAGGCCCTATTGGCGTGAGGCCTGGGAAAAAAGATGGGCAGCACCACTGACTGATTAAGTTGGACAAAGACTGAAACCACTTCAGGAAGGAACCTAGGATGCGTTTTTGAAGGAAAAAACACCACTATCTGATGGAATCTTAGTGTAAGGCGGATGCGCCACCAGAGCCTGCAGTTCACTATTCTGGCGGGCTGAGGTTGACCACCACCAAAAATACTCACCTTCCAGGTAAGCTACTTGAGGGAGCAAGAAACTCAATGTAACATTACCAAGTTTAAGTTACAAGTGTAAACTGCTTTGACTAAATGATAAAGTGGGTATAATAAAAACGTTAAATAATAAATAAAAAAATAAATACATACATTTTTCCACAGAGCAAGCAGCCACAGTCAGATGTAGTGAGCCCGTGGATGACATGAGGAGCTAGCCCCCAGGATGACATTGAGGTCCCCACACTTAAGGTCTGGGGCATGGACTGGGAGCCTCGAGAGCAGGAGGCCCCTCAAAACTGGGGCCTGAGGATGATTTTTGGCGTGAAGGTGGGTTTACCATCAGAGCCGTGGTGGTAGGCCCTCAACCACACTTAAGTGAATTTGAACCCAGAGTTAGATTTGAGACCTGATTGTTTCAGCTAATTATGGCTGGAGGAGATTATGTCAGCAGGGACCTTCCCACCATTTTTTGGGCCAGAGAAGGGGGTCAAACAAACGCCCCTTGCCTTGGTTGCACCAGAATAGAAAAATCTGATACCACTTGAAGGCAGAGGTCGGCGGCGTGTTGGGGAGTCCGTTTCCAGGAAGCGAGGAAGCACATTCTCCTCGTTCCTCCCCCTCCCCAGGCAAATGAGGGGTTCCACCACCAGAACTTTACCTGTTCAGCCATCCATTGCCGTCAGGACCAGGGGACGGATGATGCAAGGAGGAAGGGTCCCGCTGTCCCTGAGGGGAGACAAGATTCAGGGCGCAACCCCAGCCTGAGAGGTTGGCACTGCAAGAGCCTGCAGCAGGAGGGGAAAACCATGGACTTGCGCTGGGCCAGTGCAGCGCGAGGAGTAATTCATGTGTACCCCTGTCTGCCTGGAGCTTGAACAGAGTTTTGGCTACTAGCAGAATCAGTTAGAAATGCCGTAGAGTCAGGCCCTCACGTCCAGACCAGCAGGAAAACATCAGAGATTATCCGATGGCTCCAGCTCAGGATCCTAGAGCAGACTGCGCCACCTGGGCATGTGCCCAGAGTCGCAAAGAGGGTTGATGTGAGGGATGCCACCATACCCAAAAAATGGCAGGCCCGCGAACCCTTCCTGTTGAAGGTTCCACTCGTGGTGGTAAAAGGACTCTGCTGAGGCGGTCCACAAGGACATTGAGCTCCTTGGGCGCAGGCTACACAGCTTCTTGAGGATCATACCCTGGGAGATGGTGAATTTCCAGAGGATGTATCCACTTTCCAACACAAGAGGTAACGATCCTGTGGCTGCCTTGCTTGTTTGATGTAAAAACATCGCCACTTGATTGTCATCTGGATAAGGACTATTTGGTTGGCCAAATGAACCTGGAATGCCCGAAGTCGCATTTGCAAAGGCACGTAGTTCCAGAAAAGTTGATCTGGTGCGGGCCGTCTCCTGCACCATCCAGAGGCCCTAGTGTGTGCAGTCCATCGAGAATGGGCTCCCCCAGCTCAGTTTGGAGGCATCCATGGCCCAGTGTACATTGATGTGGAGGGGGTTGGAAGGGTAGTTCCCCTGAGCAGATTTCTATGAGTGCAGGCCACCAGGACAGAGGAGTCCTTAAGGAATGCGGGTGACCATACCAAACCCTGTTTCCTGAGGTGGCCGGTGACCTGATGCCCATTGGGTGCTCAAGGTCCACTGTGGGGCTTGCCACAATCCGATAGAGCAGGCTAGGGGGAGAGAGTTGGACATGAACCTGTGGTAGTCAATGTGGCCCGAAGCAAAGCAAAGATTTGATTCGCCATAGCGCAAGGACTGCTTTGCGACAATTGGCAGTCTACCATGGACCAGCTGTTGCACCTGATCTGTGGGACAAGAAGCGCTCAAAGCTAAGTGTAGGTATCGAGAAGAGCCCTGATGAATTCAAGTCATTGAGGGAGGGCTGAAGCGTGAGGACTTTTAGGTAGTTGATCACGAAGCCGAGGCCGATGCTCCCCATTCCAGAGTAACTGAATGGTAAGCGTTGCCAACTGCATGGAACCTCATTCTGGCGTCATGTTCTTTATGGGTCAGATCAATCCAAGTAGGGGGAAGACGAAGGACCTCCAGGATCCAGGAGGGAAGGTAGCAAATGACCTATCCAGGCATTTTGTGAAGACCCGCGCAGCGGACGTTAGGCCACGAAGGGTAATACCCGGGCGTACTTGTGGTTAGTGTTGTTCCACATTGAGCATGCCAAGCAGGAATGGTACTGCCGGTGAAGGGGGATTGTGGTTATAAATCCTTGAGGCTCCTAGAGGAGCAAAGCCAGTCTGTCCTTTTTGAAATATATGGCAGCAAGACGTTCCCAGGGAGGACCATTTTGAACTTTGTTAACCTTAACCAGGGGAAAATTGATTGAGGCCTGTGGAGGTCCAGTATGGGCGGAAAAATTACCTGTATTCTCCGGGAACCACAAAAGTAGCGGGAGAAGAATCCCTTTCTGAACTTATGCTGGTGGTACCAGTTCGATGGTGAGATCAAGCCCAGGAGAAGTACTGAACCACCTGCTGGAGGGAGTAACTCGGTGATGAGGATCGAGGGGGTGTTCCCCAAGGAAGAATGAAGGAGGCAGTTGTGCGAGTGGCAAACAGGTAGCCATTCTGGATAATCTTGAGCACCCAGGAGTCTGTTGTTACAAACCGGCTACCTGTGGGCAAAACTGAATCAAAACCGGTCCCCTCCACCCGCTAAGGTACTCCATTGGATGACTCGAAGAAGGGCCATGCTCCTCAGGTAGGAGTCAAAACTCTTCCCCCCCCCCCCCCCCCCGACTACAGCTGCGGGGCGGGCTGAGGTTTCAGGGGCTTCCTGACAGCCATTGTTGGTGCTGTTCCCTTGGCTCTTCTGTTGCCCCAGTTGTGGAGTCTGAGTGAGCCTAGTAAGGAGTGTGGGTACTCCACGTAATATTTCCGCTTGGCATGGCGTAAAAAAAGTATTTTTTCCAGCTGACTTATTTATTGTGTGGTGGTTTTTTTTATTAACTGCTATTTAAGGTAATCATAGCGGTTTAACAACATGAACAAACAAGATAACATAAAAACAAGTTTAACAGTAACCATGGTATTCTTGGCAGGGGTTCTGCTGTCTTTCCTGGAGAGGTCAGGTTCATCGTAACACTGCTCCCTCTAGTTCCCTGCGTTGCCCTCCATTGGGGGTTTGCCAAATAAATTTTCACACTCTGCCAGGGGGCATCTGCAAGTTTGTCCTGAACCCACTACATCGAGGTTGGAGGACTGCAAACCATGCCAGGCGTCGGGGCGCCAATGCGAACAAGGCAACCACTCTGCTCACAAGATTCAAACATATCTTCGGCAGCCCTACTCATGTATTTTGAGCAGTTTTTTCCCTTGGTGAACATGGCTACAGAACTTCTTCCAGATGTTTACCGGGGGCAGGACGAAGTGGAGAGAAACTCGGGAGACATCCCCACATGATGTCCCTTCACGTTTTAAACACCAAAATTACCATGGCAAAGCTGGTAGGACAGGATGCGAGCCACCAGCATTGAGGCATTTTGTGGCATATTGCATCCAAAAAAAAAAAAAAAAAAAAAAAAAAACAAAAGGCCACCCAGGGGCCCTCCCTTCCAGGGGTTGGCAGAGGCAGTGAGTCTTGGAGCTTTTGATGCACCTCATAGCAGGACTCTTCCACCATGCGAGTTGTGGGGAAGATGACGGCTTTTCAAACCTAGGGGGCTCTTCCTGGACTCTGTAATGGAAGTCCAGCCAGCAGCTATTAGAGGGCCACCCATCCAAAAGGATTCTCCCACATCCTGAAGAGGCAGGGCATTGGAAGATGCGGGGTGGCGAAGGGTACTGAGGGACTTTCCAAATTCTTCAGCCCTCGGCTTTCCTTCTCAGCCTCGAGGGTGAAGGAAAGGACCTTTGCCATTGTCCTGGCACAAACTCATGAAATGGAGATGTCCTTGGGTGAAGACTTACCAACCACTTGTAGGGTGGTGAAAGGATCTGATGGAGAGTGCCCCCGATGGAAATGAGCTGAGTCTGGGGTCTCCTCCTGCATTCTCCCAACCCTCCAGACTCTGTCAGAAAGTCCAAAGTAGCTGATGGTTTCTTCCTCCTCGATTGGCCTCCGTGGTTCAGTAGCGGGAAGATGGGCATCCAAGAGTTCTCTCGATGCTGATTGGTCACGACCCCTTGGACCTGGAGGCGACTCGACGGGAGAAATCACCATGCAGCGCTGAATTAGAGAATCAAAGCATTTAATTTAACTGAGTCCTCTCCCCCTAGGTTGGGGAGAGCGTAGGGTCTTGGGGCTAGCTGCGTGGCAACCACCATTAGCGGGGCCACCGTGGTATGGCAGTGGTAATGGTGGCATTGAGGAACCCAAGGGCATTCAAGGACTTGGGAAGCCTGAGAAGACAGGAATGCAGCCAAGGCTCCTTTTCAGGGCCTGCATGTGCTCAGCCGAGAGTGCCGTTCTCGGATACAGCTTGGAGCAGGGGCAGCTGCCTTGGCCTCCAATGCTGGGCTTCCTCACTGGGGACTCCTCGATGATACCCAAAACCTCAGGAATATCCCTGAACGGCCCTCGTGGGGCTTTGGGAAGGCAACTCTTCCCACCAAGGCAGCTTGGAAGGCCACTCACCAGCTCTTGCCCTCAGAGTTGCACCAAGGGGGGCTTCGATACTGGTGCCGCCTGGGGTTTTCCCTTGGCCTCTCAGCATTGCCCCTTTGATGTCCAACGGGGCAGAGAACTGATACTTCGGGGGGGGGGGAGGCTTTGAGAAAGACTGGAGGAGTCCAGGCCATGTTGGCCCAGCTCCAAAAGAACGCTCAGGCACCATGTTGAAATGAAGAGTCAATTGAGCCCCTTGAGGGCATCGATGTCAGTGTCGATGCTGTGCAGATTCCAATGACCCGAACAGAGACTCTCGCTGTTTCTCCCAGTTCTTGAGGCCCTTTTGGGTCATCTGTAGATACACCATGCAGGTGGAGGGCTCATGGTCGGTCCCAAGGCACTGCATGCCCCAATTATGGAGGTCTGTCACTGAAATGGTGTGGGCATACCAGACCGGGTATATTTTCTTAAAGCCACTGGGCCAGTTTTGACATGTTCAGGAAGATGGTTTCCACCCAAGTCCTAAGGACATCTAATGTCCCTGGCTGACCAGGGAGGTGCATGACAAAAAAAAAACAAAAGGCACGATGCTCCCGTAGTATGGGCAGGGAAGGTCAGGACCCAAAACAAAAACTTAAAATTGACTTTAGAAAACAAGAAGACGAAGAAAAATCACAAGAGTAAAGGATCACGCTTTTTCCGTGTGCAGACAGACAATCTGAAGTGGCTCCACGGAAAAAGAAAAAGGATTGAGGTAAGATGGCTCCTTCGGGTAGGAAGGCAGGGCATACATGTGTGGAGGGGAGCTCCCAAAAGCTTCCTATGGAAGCTTGGGATTGTTCCCGGCGCGGGGTGGCTCCGTCAGTGACGTCACCCATATATGAGGACTTCATTCCTGCTTGGTTCCCAGAAAAAGGGTATTTAACTGTGATAAGTCAGAAGAATGAAATTTCAGAGAATCTGGAAGATGTAGTTGAACAAATTGATAAAGAGCAGCAGGTCACCTCGATCAGATCATATATACCCAAGAGTGTACAATAGGAACTGAAAGGAGAAATTTCACTTACCGTTAATTGTCCTGGTCCTGGAATACTGCTAGACGCAGTCCAGGACAAACGCGGTTATGCACCCCTAGCCAGCAGATCTTTGGAGACAGAGAATTCTAATGTGGGGACCAGAGCTCTGATAGGCTGGAGCCTGGTGATATAATTCCCTACCGCCTAGGGGCTCTCCCTCAGAGTTACACACCACAAGCTAATGGCAACATGAACGTACCATCACCCCAGAGGGTCCCAGTGAACTATATACAAGGGAGCCGAAGACTCCCTAGAGCTGAAAACAGTATCCACCTACACCTAACCCATGGGACTGCCCAGGGCGAAGGCATACCGGCAAAGAGAAGAACCGCGGTCGGCGGCTGCACCGCACCAGCGGCACTCCACCCAACAGCAGGGCGGGTCCTGGACTGGTCTAGCAGTATTCCAGGAAAGGAAATTAACGGTAAGGGTGGGGGGGGGGGGGGGTTCTTTTTTTTTGGGGTGGGGGGGGGGGGGGAATTTCTCTCTTCCAGTTCATACTGCTAGACCAGTCCAGACAAACAGGCAAGTACCCAAGCTACCTGCTTTCCAAGGGGTGGCAAGGCCGCCGACAGCTCAGCAACTCCAAAACGGACTTCCTGACGCGGCAATGAACGGGTCCAACCTATAATGACCGGACAAAGGTGGGACAGTGACGACCAAGTTTGCCGGTCCGTGCGAAGATCGAGAGGAACTACATGAGGACCTCCAGGCCTACAAAGTTGCGTGCGCCCGCGAGGGAGTGAGCACGGAGTCCCCGGTGGAGCTTGTTCTCCTTGAAGAAGGTACGCTGCCTCAATGGCCTCCGTAACCCATCTAGGAAATGGTAGATTCGGAGGCTGCGGATCTCCGACGAAAAGAACCCGCGAACAAGACAACAAGAGGTAACAGTCATATGGAAAGGGTTCTGGGCGACCCCCAGATTACACGAAAAAAAGAACCTTCTTAAGGGTCCCACCACCCGCACGGAGACCGAGCCACGGGTCCACACTGCGTCTTTGGAAAAAGACTGGAAAGGCAACGAGGCTGCGTCAACAGCGAACGGCGTCAGCACTTCTGGGCAACAAGGACGGGACAGTTTCTCAGAGAAAACGCCTTCGGAGGAAAACGAGAGATAGGGATCGTCCGGGGTTCGACACAGAGAGCATGGAGCTCAGAAACATGGCGTGCCGTGAAGTTATGGCCACCAAGAAGACTGCCTTCAGAGTCCAATCTAGAAGAGAACAGGCCCTCAGAGGCTCAAAAGGAGGAGCACAACGAGGGCAACGAGAGTGACAAGCAACGAGAAGCCCACGCCGGCACCGGCGAACGCAGAGGAGGCCGGAAGGCCCAACTCCGCGGGAGGAAAAAAAACCGAGACACTTCCGAATACGAAGCTAATCGATCAGCCCCGGTTAATAGGACCACCGAAACCAAGTTTAAAGCGGACCCATTTGTACTTGCAAGGAATTGATGCTAAATCCCTTATCCACTCCGTCCTGTAAAAAGGACAGGATGTCCGGAATACCGCCAAACGCCAGGGTGTGATGAGTTATTTCGCAAACACTAACCATCAAGAGTAACGCCAACCCCGAGGCGTAAGTCCAGCATCGTGGAAGACCGCCACGCCGTGAGAAGCGCCACGACCACGCTAGGCGAAGAGCGCGTAGTAAGCAAACCGGCGGCGGTAAATAGCTAGGCCGAAAGCGAGTAAGGAGCCGGGTCCTTCCATCTCCTCCGACCGGTTCCGTGAATCAGAAGGCCGAGAAAACGCCCTTCGAGGCGGAGCAGGCCACGCCCCAGACAGACGGGAAGAAGATCCGCATACCATGGTCCGTCGAAGACCAATTCGGAGTCAGCAGGAGTACAGGGGCCGCGAACGGTCTCCGGAGCGCCGCCGGAGAACTATGCATAGTCACGGATCAGGGAGGGAAAACACACAGGAGGGAAGATGAGCCAGCCAACGGTTTGAGAGATGAGGCATCTATGCCGTGCGCTTCCCTCGTCCCTCCAATGGCCGACAGTACAGCGAAGCCTTGGCAGTCTGCGCCGTAGCCATGAGATCCATGGCTCGGCAGTGCCCACAGGTGAACAATGGAACTGGAATGCATCCGCAGCTGCAGAGCCATGGGCCTCCAGAGACAGTGCCGGCTGAGAAAATGGCTTACAACTTGTTCACGCCCACGCTGCGATGTGCTGCGCCGATAGCCTGAAGATGTTCCTCCGCCCACGGGAGGAGCAAACCCTCTCCTGTGAGACATCCGGACATTGCATGCCGCCTAGGGCGGCTTAGGTAAGCAACCGTCGTGGCAGACAGGAAACGAATCCGCAACGCCGCCGCCAGAAGAGGCCTGAAACTGACAGAAGGGCGAAGTGCACTTTCCTCCGCGTATCGAGACGATTTGATAGACCCTTGGGCTGCGCGAGGTTGACCAACTCCCCTGCGGCCGAGGCCGAAGCCGCAAAGGCGCTCCCCAACCGGAGTGGTCGGCGACTGGCGTCACCAAGATCCAGCGGCATAGACTCCAGAGGGACCCCACGTAGAAGATTGTGTGCCTGAAGCCACCAGCGGAGGCTGCGGTGCACCTGCAGAAGCAAAAAGGTAACCGGATTATAATAACTGTCCCTTACACCGGTCGACCAACAAGATAGAAGCGCCGTCAGCAAGCAAGCGCATGTGCGCTTCCGCCCACGGAACTGAGGGCTATCGTTGCTGCCAAGGGACCACAAGAGTTGAAGGTAGCCCCCAAGGCCGAGGGTGCCGCTTGATCCAAGCAGCGGCGGAGCTGAAGAGAGGATCTTCTGAAAAAAACGGTTCCTGAGGATAGAAACACCCGCCCCCGACGAGATGCCGCACCCAGCCCCTAGAAAATCCAGGGACCCTGAAGCATCCAAAAATAGACAGAGTAACGGCCCAGTTCCTCCTTCCAACGGTGGACCGGGCCGAATTGCATCTAAACGCCGGAGCCTTCTGGAAATGAAGCAACAGTTCCCGCTGCCCATTGCCGCAGGCTGAGCCATCTCCGCAGCTACCGACCCCGGTGCTAGGAAGCGAGCTGAGCCGCAAGAGAATCACAGAATGCCTCTGCCCGGAATGCAGCGATGGATTCAAAAATGAACCAAACTCGGGAACGACCTTGAAGCTGCTGAATCCAGCGAAGGGAGGCCCGAGCTGCTAGACCTCTGCACACCCCCTGCAAGAAGGAAATCGCGGGCGAAGGAAAACCCGTCTTTTTCAGCAGCCTCCCAACTCTTAGGTCTTGCTGGTCGCGGAGCGCCACTCAGCCGCCCTCAACCGGAAGTGTGGTATGCCTGATGACCCTGGTCAGAATGCATCAACTGTCGGGTATGTCAGTCAAACGGTCCAAGGTGAAAGGGAGACCAAGGGTATAACTGACCAATACCGCGTGCCGTACGAATGCCCTGGAAAATGGGACCGGCTGCAACCGGATTTGAGAAATCTGGAGGATCAGGCGTGTCGGCCAGGGTGAGAGACTCCATCACCTGTGTGATAGAGCCGGCAACTCCTCTTTCCTCCGAAAAAAGGCTTGAGAACCGTCAGCGAAAGAAAAACAGACGGAGAATATTCCCCATCTCAGTACTCCAACGAGTCAGGGCTGACCTCCGAAGATTTAAAGTGCTATCTTGAATATCCATAGTAACCCCCCCCCGCCGCAGGCAAATGCACCGCTCCAAGGAGGACGTACTTCTCTAAGGTCTGAGGAACTTATGGGAACCACTTGCGAGACCACGCCATATGCTTGCCTGCTACTGGGCAGGTGTAGGAGATATTCCAAAGGGCTCCAAAAGTCACAGGCGTTAATGCCAGATGGGAAGAGTGTGAGGAAGGGCAACTGTCAGTCAAGGCGGCTGCTGTGGGCCTCCAGCTGCTGTGGAAGCGACATGGTAGCTTAATGAATCGTTTCCTGCAGGAAGATCATGCAGCAGTGTCTCTGAGGAGGGAGGAGAGAAGGTGCTGATGAACCCATCTTAAGCAGCGCAGTGGGAATGGCGGAAAGAGTCTCCGGGATGCAGCGGTGCAGGTGGAACACAAGCAATCTCTTAATTCCCCATTCGGCTGATTACTTTATTAACATATAATACAGCCAGAGAAAACAAGCATTGTAGCGACTTAAAAAAAACCACCTTTCTTCTTTTTTTTCCCCCCTTTTTTTTTTATTTATTTTTTTTGCATTTAAAACAAAAATAAAGGTAGGCTCAGGGAAAGCCGAGACTTTTCAAAGAAAAGGATTTTGAAACTCTCCGTGCCTCCACAGCATGTTTGCGAATGTGTGGGAAACTGCTGTCTAGAGCTGTTCCGCCGCCAAAAAGAAAACAATGAAGAGGAAAAACAAAATGGCCGCTCCTGGCACAGAAAAACTGTCAAGGTCATTCACTGAGCTGAGAAGGAAACTGTCAGTCATTCACTGTGCTGGTACAGAGAAACTTTCAAAGTCAGGGTAAGGCCAATTACAGTGACTGAAAGTAGGGCAAATTAGACTTTGATTCCTCCGCAGCCACTTCAGACCTCCATGGTAGGGGCTGAAAAGGTGTTTCTGGGGAGGGATGTAAGAAGCTCAAACCCAGCCGTACAGAAGATGACAGTGAGTATGTTTAATTAGGTAGAGCCCAAAACAGTCAGGATCCAAAAACACTGACTTAAAATTCCAATCAAATGGTATATTGAAAAAGACAGGTACTGTTGCAGGTGCGAGGCCTGTGACCCACGGTGTCTGACATAGGCAGGGCCAGCATGGCTAGCCTTGACCTGTAAATGAGGCCTGTGGAGAGGCATATAGGATTGCACATCCCCCAACCTGCTGCTATTGTAAGAAAGAACTCAGTAGAAATATCGCATTAGCTTAGAAAAGCTGTTTTGCAGAATTAAGAAATGGAAAAAATACAGAAAAGAGGTTGTTTTAAAGTTACTGATAAGAAAGAGTACATTTGCCGAGAAATATTGAGGAGTGCTGACAGATGAGTTACAGAACCTTTGCTCTTCTGCACGCACAAATGGTCCCCCATAGCCTTGAAAGCGTGAAAGTAACCAAGGTTGATGATTTTCTGACCATTGTAATTGGGACTAGAAGGGGGGCAGGCAGGTGTCCAGGCCTACAGAAGCCCACAGAAGGAACATAATTGAGAAAAACTTTTACAGTACCTTGACCAATAGAAGGGCTTATACGGGAGGTTAAGGGAGCGTACCGGGACCATTGGACATGTTTTTGCTATACCTAGAATGGACACAGAAGTCTAATAAAAAGATTGTTGTAATGGCTTGAAAACTTTGCTCGAGCCCATTTTGAAATTGCCTTGCTTGAGACTTGTGCACAAATAAATGATTGGACCTTCTGACACAGACGCTCCTGGTATCATTGGTTTGTCTGCGCTTTTGCTGGCTACATATTCCTTGGTGCGTTGGCCGGGGAAGTTGTGGAATCAAGTGGTATATAGGGCAATATACCACGACTTTCCTCCGCCTCTATATGGCTTGGTCATCCCTTGTAACCCGGGAATCGCGCCCTTTCCGACGAGGGCCGCTCCCTGCCGCCGGCCGCCTGGGTGGCGGTCCTTGTATCGGAGGGAGCTGGTTCGGACCTCGGCGGGTGCCGGGCCCGGTCCGGAGCCACCAACGCCCTCGAACCCGAGTGGAGGGGAGTCCCCGAGGTCCAACTCATGGCCTGCTTGGGAAGTTTTGAGGGACCGGATCCGGTGTGAGTAATAGTTTTGATTTTGGGGCTAGACAGAACTAGAAAGAACAGTACTGCCATTGAACTTGGAACTGGAAATGGAATTTGGTAATCTCGAGATATTGGGAATTGGTAAGAGAGCTTGATCAACTCTCAAGGAAGAGCCGAGTAGCCTGGCATGGGAATGCGCTAGGTGAAACCCTCATCCTTTTTGTAATTGTACTTGGAAAAAGACTAGTCAGAACAGAATTAGAAACGAATGCATTCTGGGAATACGTTGCTAGCATGATTGTGTGAAACGAAGTGTGATTGAGAGGTCTGGCAGCACGGACCAAGTGAGAGCTGACCCCTGATTAGCGCATTTCCTGACCGGGCGAGACCGCGTTTCAGGTCGCGGAAAAGGGGGAAGCGATTGTCGTCTCTTTGTCTTGTTAATTTGTATTCCCTGTATGTTGTCCAGGGCCGTGGAGGGACCCCTTACCACACGGGTCCCGCCCACCTTTTCCTTTCTGGTCTGTTGTTGCGCGCCGACACAACGAAATGGGAGGGGCGGAGTCCCTACTAGGAAACACTCTGAAGGTCCGATTTAGAATGTATGAATCGCACATTTTTAAAGAGCGGATAATTCAGGAGATGTATGGTATTAAAATGACAGCAGCGGCAGCCCGTTTGCAGCGTGTTTGTGTACTAGGGAGTGGCCCCGATCTAGGACCCCATCTGGCCCCGAGAGGGGGAACGTATTCAACCGTCAGAGATTTATTCAGTCAATACAACACCACCGTAGAGTGCGAGTAGCGCACGGTGCCCCTGCCGGATCAGATACCCCTATAATAGTATTCCTGGTTAAGTATTTGTGAAG
Organism: Ichthyophis bannanicus; assembly: GCA_033557465.1. Classification (NCBI taxonomy): domain Eukaryota; kingdom Metazoa; phylum Chordata; class Amphibia; order Gymnophiona; family Ichthyophiidae; genus Ichthyophis; species Ichthyophis bannanicus. The sequence continues at coordinate 145,791,598 of CM066037.1, forward strand.
ATCCGCCGCCTCCTGGGCGCAGCGCTGTTATGAGGAACAGTGCAGAATAATGTTAGCTAAAACAGATTCTAGGCAGACTGTGGAACAGACTAGAATGAAAGATCAGGATAAGAAAGCCAAGAAGAAACACCCCATCTTGGCAGATCCCGATTCCCCAGAAGTAGTCCGTCGGTGGAGTCAGCTATGACAGCACGTTCCGAACCGCCAGGGTCCAGTGAGAATAGTAGCCCGGCGGCGTCCTGCCCCAGCACCCCAGAGACCGCCGGAGCCGAGGCCAGACCCAATCCCTGACCTCCCTCCTCCTGGAGAAGAGGAAGAGACAGAATTAGCGGAAGAGAAGAGAGGAGGATGTAAAAAGTGATCCAGAAGCGGAGCTAGAAGAAGAAGGAAAGTGAGGATCCCCCAGAAGAAGAAGAAGAGGACCAGTGTACAAATAATTGAGAAAGCTAGCGCTAGCAACTAGCAAAGCCATTTGACAGAAAAAAAAAAAGAAAACCCAAAGCAAAAACCAGTTGAGAAAAAGACAGCAACTCCTGCCAAGACCACGACAACTAGGCCCTTAGATCCCAGACTCAAATGACGCTAGGACAGCCAAACTTGTTTTCCCTTAAGGCAGGTTCCCGGGGGTGCCCTGTAAAGAATGATAATGATGAAGTTTGTAGCGGGGACCCCTAACTTATGTGTATATCCCCTATCCCCTTTCTATCTACAACTGAGTTTATTAAATTGGAGGTCGCACTATGCCTCCTATACTAGCCAAGCCCCAGGAGCTGACAGAATTTAGGTTACTCAGTATTATGGAAAACTCACCAACCCACTTGACCAGATTGCCGTCAGCTCCTGAACACCCTATTCACTACAGAAGAACGAGCGAGAATTATAAAAAGCAGATATTGAATGGATGGCAGAAAACCCTGCAGCTCCAGCGCAGAAAACACAAAAGGGCAGAATATAATAGATCGTAGAGAAGCAGCTCAGAGAGAATTCCCGAATGAAGACCCCCAATGGGAATCCAAATAAAGATGAAGGATCCACAGCCCTAGCCCGTTTTCGCCAAGGCTTTTTACAAGGCCTGCGAAGAGGGAGGCCAAAAAAACGCTATGAACCTTTCCAAAGTAGCCAGAATTATCCAAGGAATAGATGAGAGCCCAGCAGATTATTAGGAAAGAATTTAACGGAAGCGTTATAGAATGTCTACTCACTATGATCCCGAGGCACCAGGAAGTTTATGCATGGTGAATTCTGCTTTTGTGAAACCAGTCTCCAACCAAGACATTAGACGTAAATTACAGAAATTAGAAGGGTTTGCGGGCATGACTGCAAACACAGTTATATGGAAGTCGCTCAATAAGTAAAGTGTTATGTGAATCGTGATACTGAAAGACAGAGAGAATGTGATGAGAAAGATGAAGAAGAAAGCTTGATGTTTTGGCTTCGGCCATAGTTGAAAAGAAAAAGGGAGGTGGTCCCTAATCGGAACGGAGCAGAGGAAGAGGGCGGGGTCAAGGCGGAGGCGCGGACCCAGAGGACTAGGCGTGAACCAATGAGCCCTATTGCAAAGAAGGAAGGACATTGGAGAGATACGTTTGCACGCCAACTCGAAAGACGCCCAGGCAAGATGTACGAGATACGATTCCTTCCAGTGGCGAGAAGAAAGACGAGGCCTAGTCCCCGAGGCCGAGGAGGAGCAACTCGAGAACAATTACCAGAGAGAGAGGGGAGGGAGGAGCCATCCAAGCATTGGGCCCACACAAGACCATGATGAGGATGACGTGGATTAGGACAACCGGGCTCCAATTTTCCTCGCATTTTAAGGTCCCTCCAGGAGCCTATGGTTCGAAATACAAATAGGAGGACCAATTTAATGGAACATTTATGTTTGATACTGGACTGCAGGAACATTCCAGGAATAGACAAAAAGATAGCCCCATTCATTCCCCAAGAAAGCAGTTCACCATTATAGGAGCAACTGGGTGCCTAAAGCCACAAAGTCCGTTTTGCTACAAAAAACCGAAATATGACAGTATCTAGGAGGCACAGCAAGTATACTCATCAATTTCCTTTACAAATGCCCCCCTCGCGGTCTAGAATGTCCATGCCGATTAACTACTGGGATACGGTTGTAGAGATGCTTAAGCCAAGATTCAACCACAAATATCTTTCTCTGGAGCAAGGAGAAATGCAAAGGACAGTGAATTCCCAAGCCAAACCAGCAGGAGTAATGCTGATGACAGTACCCCGAGAAGAAGAGAATGGAGATAACTAACATTGATGATTCGATGCAAGATACCTATTTTGAACAAACTTTAAAGAACATTTCATGGCACCACTTTGACGTGTGGGCAGAAGGCAGGTCCCCCCAGCGGTGCCTAGCCCAGCATATAGCCACCAGTGATTGTCACCCTCCAAGCCTAGAGCTACCCCAGTGCCACGTCAAACAGTACCCTCTCCCAAGAGCCGCAATTGAAGGCATTCATCGCCAACCTACAGAGATTGACTCGAGTATGGCCTACTAAAAGTATGTCAATCCCCGTGGAAGACCCCACTTTTTGTTGCCAGTGAAGAAACCTGACGACCAGATGATTATAGCAAGTGCAAGATTTGAGAAGAGTAATGATGCAGTGAAAACTAGACATCCAGTTGTACCCAATCCGTACAATCTTCTAGGACGGATACCTGTGTAAAAGCTAACCATTTATCACTGTACTGGATTAAAAAGATGCATTGCGTTTTGCATAAGATTAGCCCAGGTAAGAAAATGAATTGTGTGCATTTGAATGGCAAGGGACCCCCATCTAGGAAGAGGGGGCAAACTCACCTGGACAAGATTACCCCAAGGATTCCAAGTAATTCACCTTACCTATCTTTAGTGCTGCACTAAATCAAGAACTTTCAAGCCTATCCAGTAGCCACGGGGAGGAGAGTACTTCTCCAGTTAACGGGTATGATCTGTTGGTAGCCGCCATATCAGAAAAAGAAGGTATCGAGCCACACAAGATCTATTGCAGTTACTAATGAAGATGGATATAAAGTTTCCAGAGCCAAAAGCACAATCTATGCCAAACAGAAGTGAAAGACTCTGGGTTTTCGTATTACCCAAGGAAGCGAAGAAGAGATAGGCCGCGAAAGAAAAGAAGCAGTATGTCGAATTCCAACTCCAACAACCAGGAAGCAAGTTAGAGCCTTATGGGAGCAGCAGGATATTGCCGAATCTGGATACCCAACTTTGCACAAATTGCCAAACCACTGTATGAAGCCACAAAAGGAGAAAGAGAAGTCACCACTGGAGTGGGGACTTGAGCAGGATACAGCCTTCCAGAAGTTAAAAGAAGAATTGATGTCATCACCAGCACTTGGACTACCAGATGTCCACAAGCCTGTCCACTTGTTTGTACATGAAGCACAGGGAAATGCCTTAGGCATGGTTGACTCAGAAAGTAGGAAATTGGGAACGACCTGTAGGCCTACCTATCGAAAACCAATTGGACCCTGTGGCCAAGGGATGGCCACCCGCTTGAGAGCAGTGGCAGCTACAGCACTACTAGTGAGTGAAGCAGACAATATTACTTTCACATTAGGACAGAACATACGAGTCACTGGGCCACATGCAGGCCTTGCCCTTATGGAACAAGAAAGCAAATTATTGGCTCACCAATTCCCGAATGTTTAAATTACCAGAGAATGTTATGTGAAAACCCACAGATACAACTGGAAGTGAGCCATGCCTTGACCCCCAGCTACCTTGATACCCAGCAGGAAAGAACTCCCAGAACATGACTGCATCCGAAGTCATGGAAACTGTGTTTCTCTAGTCGACCTGACTTAACAGATGTGCCCATTAGACAATCCTGACCAGATCTATTATGTTGATGGGAGCAGTCTCATCCTGGACGGACGAAGCTGTGCCGGATATGCAGTCGTCAAGCAACATGAAGTAGTTGAATCATCCGCCCTAGCCTCAGGCACATAAGCCCAGAAAGCCGAATTGATAGCACTCACCAGAGCATTGTTGTTAGAAACTTAAAAACATTTTTTTTTTTTTTAATGAGAAAAAATTGTGCTAAAAGTATATACAGATTACAAATATGCTTTCACTACCTTGCATTCCCATGGAGCTCTCTACAAATAATGAGGACTCATCACATCCGGAGTGAACATCAAGTCAAATCTGGTCCCGAGATATTGATGTTAATTGATGGCAGTCTGGGCACCAAAACGTGGAGCTGTCATGCATTGTTCGGGACATCAAGCAGGAAAAGGAGAAGTTGCGCGAGGAAATAGATTCGCAGATGCCTCAGCACGAAAAGCAGCTATGACAGGACAGATTGCCCCACAAGCTATTCCAAGGCAAGCAGCATTGTTGACCAGTACCTGTGAATCTATGGACCCCACGATATACAACCACAAGGAATGGATTAGATTGTGACAAAGAAAGAGGGAGTATTGAAAGTTGGATGGATTGAGCTGCCACCAGAAGAAGGTGGTCAACCTCAGGGAAGAATAGTAATTCCAGAATTGTTAGGAACCAGCCTTTGTTAAAGCTATTCATGAAGCCCACCCACTATGGGAAGAGGGCTATGGAGAAAGGCAATAAGACCACATTTCTACATCCCTCTGATGAACAACCATATCAGCCTCAGTGAGCACGACAATGTCAAAATCTGTGCCAAGAATAATGCAAAGCAAGGCCTTATTACAGCACCCCGAGTTCAGTCACAGAGGATTGTCAACCCCATGCACAACCTCCAAGTTGATTGCACCTGAAATGCCCAAAAGCTGAATGGATACCATTACATACTAGTATTAGTTTGTACTTTCTCTGGGTGGGTAGAAAGCATTACCGCACCAGCACTGAGAAAGCCCGCGACGTTACCAAAGCCTTAATGAGAGAGATTGTCCCCAGATTTAGAATCCCAGCAGTAATAGGGTCAGGACAATGGGACCCTCATTTGTCTCCCAAGTTACTCAGCAGTTAGCAAAAAAGCTTGCAAGAGACAGTGGAAGCTCCCCACTGCATACAGACCCCAGAGTTCAAGGAAAGTTGAGCGAATGAATCGTACATTGAAAGCCCAAATATCGAAGCTTTGTCAGGAGACACACTGGAAAGGGCCCCAAGTGCTCCACCATAGCTTTACTCAAGAATACGCTCAGCCCCTGTAAAGTCAACAGGATTTTCCCCTTTTGAAGTTTTGTATGGTAAACCCCCACCAATAGTGCAGGGAGATCTCAAAGGAAATCTAGCCCAGATTGGTTCAGAAGTAAACCAGACAAGAACTCCTAGCTTCTAGTTTTGTTATGCAGACTCTCCATACGTGGATCCAAAGACCAGTTGCCTATCAACTTGACGGAAACCCGTGCATCCCTCCCAGCCTGGAACTTCGGTGTGGATCAAAGATGGAAGAAGATTACCGTGGGAACACCATTGGAAGGGACCGTACACCGTCATCCTGTCTACCCCAACTGCAGTAAAGGTAGCCGCGGATCGACGCGGCTGGATTCTACCCGAGACAGCCGGAGTCAAGTTATCCTCGCCGCCGATCCTGAACCAGACGCGCTCGGACAGCAGAGCAGCACCCTGATGTGTACCCCCTTTTCGCGAGTTTACTTTACGAGGGACATCCCCCGGCAACCAGCAAAGCCACTAGAAACTTAAATCACCAAGTGCTTTGCAAAAAGGCTAAAAATAGCCCCCCCAAAAAAAAAAAAAACCGTTCTCTTCGAAGGTAGGATTGCTGTTTTCCATGCTAGCAACAGTGTTTGTTTCAACGACACCAAATTTGGGTGTGTGATTTGACAAACTACTTGAGGACTACATTGACTAAGCCAGGACTGCACAAGCCAACTGATTGTAAGTTGGTTAATGTGTGCTGGACATATTGAGTGATCTTACAATCAAAAACACTCAGCACCCGTTAAATTGCTTCATAGCAAACGGGACGAAGAATAATAGACCGTCGTGATCGAAAGATCCCAGGCAAGCTGAGGAGTCAGAAGGAAACTCCAATCAACATCAACATGTATCTGTGCTTCTGCTTTGACTTGGTTTCCTTCTTTGGAGGTTTTTGAACAGGACTTATTGCTCTTACCTCCATGCACCGCTTGCATTACTTCTACTAGGAAACTGGACTTGAAAGTAACTCCAGACTTTGCTTTACCATTCGTTACTATACCTGCAAGGGGAACAATAACTCGGTGTATCTATAACACCACTGAACTAAATGTTTGCACTCATGGCAAAATCAAAGCATGCTATACTCCGCATCAGAATCCATCCTCTTACACGTTGGAAATAAAGATGGACGGATGCAGGATGGACCTATATTAGCTGCTACACCACCACTTAAGGACATGACTAAGCATGCTGTTTTGAATTTTGATGCATGTAATGCTAGTCTAGAGAGTAGTCAGTCCACCTGTGGTACATGGGAGAAAGCGTATCGAACTGACCATAACGTATATTGTGTCCAGCAGGGGCCAGAAATTGGTGGAAGTGTACAGGTAACACAGGATCAGGGTATAGGACTGATACAGCGGCAGATTACTATTGCCCATATTGGGAATGTGTTTCTCTATGCTACCTGGCACACTGGTATAAACGAGGAGAAAGTAGATGAGCGGATGGCTACTCTAACCAAGGCAACCACAAATGATAAATGGTCAGAAAGATGCTTGCAACCCCTTACATTTGCGTCGTGCATAATCCCCATGCATGGAAACAAGGATATAAGTTTGCGTTTACGTATTGCCTGGAGGTAGGGAACAGACCCAGGGACCACTTGTGTGAGATTAGATTGAATACTCAAGCCCACAAGTCATACAAATATCATATTCATTCATACCTTTTATGAAGCTATGCATGTAATATAAGTCTTTGGAGATCCCTCACCCTTTCACCGAATTTGTTTTTAGAATTAGCCTGAGCAGTAGTATCTAGTCTTAATTGACTTCACAGATTGTTATTTCTGTGGCGGAACCCAAATGGGAGGACCAATGGCCCTGGCCAGGGAAGGAGCAAGCCCAGGAATTGAAGTATTCCATGGTTTATAATCAGGACTGAATTACAACAAGGACAACCAAGTGAATGGGTGTTAATGCGCCACTCAATCGTTGGACGTCTTTGCTTTGGCCAGAACTGGGACCCCAGTTCACCCAAAAGGTAGGACATGGGCTGTCGTGTCTTAGCCAGAAAATACTATAATGCCACGACCCATAAAAAGACAAAGCATGGTGGTCAGGAATCCACGACATCCTGAACCTCCTAAACAACGATTAGCTAGGTTTCCTGAACTTGCAGGTTCTATGGGACTAACCTTGCCAAAAACAGTCCCAAGCATGGCAAGCCCCACCTGGCATGTTATTTGGATACTGTGGAAAAACCGAGCATATGCGCAAATCAACCACAATGGGGAGGTGGCATGTGTCTTAGAAGAACCATCAGACCTCTTTTTCTTCCTGTCTTAAAAACCACTGGAACATGGAGAACAATTAGGATAACCCTGGATATATACTTACCCACAAAACCACAAAGGAGCATCAAGGACAGAAAACACGAGAGGCCTTACAGATTAGGCAAGTGCGGGAGAAGTGGCGAGGTGTTGATTGGCCACCAGAGAGAATTATTGAGTATTATGGACCTGCCACTTGGAATGATGATGGTAATGTAGGTTACTCGTACCCCCCATTTATATGATCAATCGTATTAATTTGCGTTTACAAGCAGTAGTTGAAATAATAACCAATGAACCGAGTTTTGCTCCTCACGCTCGTAGCTACGACAAAGTACTTCAGAGGCGCACTGCACATATACCAGAATCGCTTAGCCCTTGATTAATGTGCTTAGCAGCTGAAGGAGGAGTATGTGGTTAAACTGAATTTAACTAATTGCTTGTTTGAAAAATAGATGATAAAGGTCAGGCGTTGACGGAATTGCTAAAGATAGGACAGAGACATGCTTATGTGCCGGTACAGACTTGGCACGCATTGAAATTTCCTAATTGGTTTGCTAACCTTTTCTCTTGGCTGGGAGGATTTAAGACTTTCGTTATCTTAGTACTAATCCTTGTTGCTGTTGTCCTTGCTTACCATGTTTAATCCCATGTTGTATGCGCTCCCTTCATAGTGCGATTGCTAGTACAGTAGAGCGGAAGACCGCAACTAGAATAATGGCTTTATACAAAGCCAGCCCTAGGGGAACTAGTAAGAATCCTTTAATCAGGATGTGAATTTTCTAGAAAAGTGATTTAAGTCTCCCACCTTATGAAGGAATAGGGTGAGATTAATCAAAGGGGGGAATGTGGCAGGTGCAGGCCTGTGACCCCCGGTGTCTGACATCGGCCGGCCAGCATGGCTAGCTTGACCTGTACATGAGGCCTGTGGAGAGGCATATAGGATTGCACATCCCCCAATATGCTGCTATTGAAAGAAAGAAACTCAGTAGAAATATTGAATTAGCTGAGATAAGCAGAATTGCAGAATTAAGAAATGGAAAAAAATACAGAGAAGATGTTTTACAAGTTACTGATAAGAAAAAGTACATTTGCAGAGAAATATTGAGGAGTGCTGACAGATGAGTTACAGACCCTTGCTCATCTACACGCACAAATGGTCCCATAACCTTGAAAGTGTGAAAGTAACAAGTTGATGAACTGGCCATTGTAGTTGGGACTAGAAGGGGGGCAGGCAGGTGTCATGCCTACAGAAGCCCACAGAAGGAACATAATTGGAGAAACTTATCAGTACCGGGGATACCAATAGAAGGGCTACGGGAGGTACGGGAGAGTACCCATTTTGAAAATTGCCTTGCTTGAGACTTGTGCACAAATAAATGATTTGGACCGTCTGAACAGACCTCCTGGTATCATTGGTTTTGTCTGCGCTTTGCTGCTACACCTTTATAAGAAACTTATAAAGCCTTCAGTGCTTTTTATGTTATTGTTGACAGAGCCAGTTTGTTTCTAAGGGGCCGATATTCAATGGTGGAGAATAGCACATTTTCGGGGTATATTTAGTAAAGTGCAGCAGGGAACGTGGAGTTAATGTGAAAATCGCATGCTCCTACCATGCCAGCAGCCATGGAATACATAAGGGATGTGGCCTTACTACTCTACTACCAATGCGCTAGTCACATCACTAGCACAATAGTAGCATTGAACATGGCGGCCATAGTGCATTTGCATTGTGTGCGGTTACAATACATGTCGGGAAAAGGAAAGTACAGGTCTGATATTAGGGCAGTGGTGGATAAAAGAAATAACTATGGGACAGTAAGAACCATGGCCCAAAGCACACATTCAGGAAGGCATCAGCTGGCCACTTGAGAATACTGAGGGATCGCCAGGAATAGGCTGAATAGCCTGACTCATCTCAGAGCATAGGGACTAAGAACAAGAGGGTGGGGCATGCAACTCAGCAAGGCAAAGACATGCAGAAAATATGTACTACATCTCAAACTGTAGGAAATAGGGTGCAAATATGGTATCTGGAGATGCAGGAGACTGTGTATGGGTTCAGGCAAGATGTCCACAGTGTATAATTTATGGAGGACAGAAATATGACCGCCCCCCTCTCACCCTGAGGTATTAATGGTGTCTGTTCACCTAGGCTGCAGGGAGCACAGTGTAGGGCTTTTTTTGTTGGGGGTACTTGCTGTATGATGGTAGTATATTTTATTCCCCATTTCCAATTTTATCTTGTTGTTATGGTTGTGTTATAAATTGTCTCTTGTATATCATTTTAACTGAATGTTTTCATAAAGGTAGTTAACAGATCTTAACAAATTCAATATAATTTGTTTGTTTTTTGGGATTTTTAATAAAGTGTGCTATCCGTTTGTGTGAGATTGGGCTGTGTGACCAAAAAGTGTATTTGCTGTGCAACAACAAAGAGCGTGCAAGGCAAATGCATGTGCTAAGTTAAAAAAAAAACCATACAACTACAACATCTGAGTAGTCAGGGCCAAGGAAGAGAACGGGCAGAGTAAGGGTGTGTGGCTGTGGCGGGTGTAAGTAGTTGCACGCTAGGCTATACACCCACTGCCCGCTAGCAAAGCCGCAGCTAATGCCAGCCTATAAACAGGTGCTGGCTGCACTCGCCATACTCCCATGTGCCAACCCCACAGGTCAGATGTGCGGTTCATATATGAGTGTAAGCAATATGAAGAGCAACACATTCAAAGCATAGGATGCCAAGAGGAGAAGGGAGCTGAATAGCAAGCGCACACCTAGGCCATGGGTGTGGAGGTGCTGCATGGTACAGCTGACATGCTGGTGGAGCACACCATCCTGATGGACCTCAACACCATGGCCTGCAATCACCCTGCTGGGACAGTGGGCAAACATACATACTGTCTTGATGGACTGCTTGTTCACATCTGTATATCTATTGGATAGGTTTCAGAGGTCTGCTGATGTTATGTTATGTGCTGTGGAGCAAATGGGACCTGTGCTCTGTGCTGCAGTCGGTACTTGTCTCAGAGGCAGAGTTAGAGCCAGAAGAGTACAGTGGTGAGGGGGGAGGGGGGCATGCACATTAGGTTGACCCCTAGCCTCTGTGCATGTGGTTGCATTTGGCTGTGAATACATGTACCTGGGGGGCCATGATGACCCCCCCCCCGACTGAGGGAAGAGGTGACTGAGACCTACCAGCTTGGAGCAGCAACATAATGCTAATGTCAGAGCTGCTGATTGGTGTTTGCTGCCGGGTCCCCTTACACTGAGATTGGAGCAAGCTATTGACCTGGGGGGCTCTTTTGATCTTTCCGAAGTCTGGTGAGTCATGCCTGTTGGGGTGTTCCTTCTGTAAGCTTTGTGAGATTTGCCACCCCCATGTGGTATATTCCCAGACGGAGGGGACGTTCTGTGGGTGAATGGCTCTGCTGCCCCTCCCCCTTTAGTGGGTGCTGCTTGATGCTGTGGCCCCCATGTGCAGGCTGTCCTTACAAATGTGTTGATTGTGCTTGGTCTACAGACAATCATGGTCCTTGCACCCATCCCTTCTCTCAACATTGGAGAATTCACTGCCACATGTGCACTCTATCACCTACTGTTTGCGATGCAGCACATACTGTCTGCATGTTTATTGTTTATTGTTTAGTACACATTTGTTATACCGCCCCCCATTACATCGGGGCGGTTTACAAAAATAATATCAACAGTAATTTTTAGAAAAAGAAAGAGAAGAAATTACAATAATGATAGAGCCAGAGATAAGTAAGGATAGAAGAGTAAAGAGAGTAGAGTAAAAGAGGGACTACGTCAGGTTCAGGGGGGGAAGGCTAGGGAGAACAGATGTGTTTTAAGGAGGGAACGGAATTTGGAGTAGGATTCTTCTGTACGGAGGGCGGTGGGCAGGGAATTCCAGAGAGATGGGGCCAAATAGAAAAATGCTGCTTTCCTAGTTGATTGTAAGTGAGCTTTGGAAGGTGCTGGGAGGTGAAGGCGATTGATGTGAATGGACCTGAGACTGCGTGAGGGGGTATGGTAAGTGAGTAGGTCAGAGAGGTAGGTGGGGGTAGATAGATAAATGGCTCTATGGGTTAAAGTGAGAACCTTGAAGATATTCGGAAATCAATCGGCAGCCAGTGTAGATGATGTAATAATGGGGTGACATGGTCACGGGGAGAGGCTTGTAGGATCATGCGTGCAGCGGTATCTGGAGTAATTGCAGACGGTGTTTTGATACTGGGGAAGACCGGCAAAAATGATGTTGCAGAAATTAACCTGGTAATGATCAGGGAAAGAAGGAGAGTGGTAATGGCTGAAGTAGACAAGAAGGGACGAAGAGCACGGATTTGCCGATTTGCATGCCCCACCCTCTTGTACTTGGATCCTATACTCTGAGTTGTGCTGGCTGTTCAGCCCACTCGTGGCCATCACACTCTGATCTCTAGGAACAAGCAGGAATACAGTCTTCACATATGGGTGACGTCAGCACCAATGGAGCCCGTTTGGGAACACTCCCCCAGTGTCCAATAGGAAAACCTTTGGGAGCGCACGCCACTGCTCCTGCGTGTCTGCCTTTCTGCCTTTTCCAACTTCGCTCTTCAGTTCTTCATTTTCCACAGAGCCAGCAGATTGCAAAATTGTATCACTGCCTAAAACCTGTTCTTTTTTGGTGTACTGCTGTGCTCTGCTTTTCCATTGACACACAGTTCCATCAGAAGTGACACCGGAAATCATTAATATTTTTTCTTCTTTTTTTTAAGTTATAACATTTTCTTTTTCTTTTTTTTTCTTTTCTGCATGGTAACCACTAACTAGACCTTATATTCCCTTCAATCCTGAGAGAGATTTTTTTCTAAAATGGAAAAACCAACTAGTGTTTTTCAAAAATGTACCAAATGTGCCGGTACCATATTGGTCACAGATAAACATGACTGGGTCTAAAATGTTTGGGCCTTGACCATTTACCAAATTCTTGTCCTTTGTGCCAAGAAATGACAAAAAGAGACCTAAAGAACGAAGCATGAGAGTATGGATCCTTGTTTGCCGCGGACTCAATTTCATTGGTTTCCACATTATTGAGGGCATCGAACAAACCTGAGACCTATAGGAGGAGGTCAAAGTCCAAACACAAGAGTAAGTATGTGAGTTCTAGAAAGTCATCAGCATCAACATTGAAGACCGATATGGAGACCAGAGCAAAATCACAGCATAAGCAGACCAGCCAGCCATCCAGCCCTAGCAGGGTGACCTGTCCTGCAAATCAACCTCTGGATGTTCTGGGATGGTGGCTCAAAGCCCCTTTGGTGATTCCACCCAGACATCGACCATCTTCCTGAACCAGCGCATGCTGACTTCTGAGAGGAGTTTGGACGCACTCCTGGCAGCCTCGGTACATACAGTATCGACAGCTCCAGCAGTGTAGGCTTGGCACCCTGCCTACAGCCAAATGTATTGGCCCCCAATGCCTGCCCTCCAGCCCTCATTATTAGAACGGCCTGAGGCTCATACCTCTGTTGGAACCGACTGATGCCACCGGTACCAAACAGGCTAAGCCTGCCATGGCTCCCAATGCAGATACCTCTGAACATCAGTATCAGCATCGGCCCTCGACGTCAACAAAGCATCGAGGTCAAACCCACAAGACACTAATACTTCACCTTTTTATCAGACTCCGATTCCAGTTCTTCTGATTCTGAAGAGGGATCACTGAATCCTCAAGAACTTCCAGGTATCTCTTCAGACCAGTCCCTTCTATATGAGCGTCGCAGGTACCCACCAGTGGATATGTCTTTCCAAGACTTCATTCGGGACATGGCAGAAGGACTTGCTGGCCTCACAGTAGCCTCAGAAAAGGAACTGAGGGCAGAGGAATTGGAGATACTTCAATATCCTCCTACGCCCAAGGAAACAGCTACTTACCCAGCGCATTGTGTCTTACAAGATCTTATGCCTCTGCATGTGGGAGGCTCCTCTCAAGGTTCCGCCTATCAGCAAGAGGCTTGATACCATGTACCAAGTTCAAAGTGTCCAATCTTTCAAAATCCTCAGCTCCCACACCATTCAATGATGGTGGAATTGGCGATGCACGAATAAAGAGTTTAAAGAATCACTCTTCTATGCCTCTAGGTAGAGACTCAAGGACACTCGATGCTTTTCCGGCATGCATGATGGTCCTACATGCTAAACATGGGCATGTTTCTAAAAGATGTCACCAGGGATCTGGAGACGTTTGCCCCCACACTTCCTGAAGATAAGAGGAGTGCATTCCAGGCACTCATCAAACAAGGTCAGAATTCTTCAAAATTTCTTACCAGGGCATCTTTTGATGCTTTTGAATCAACAAGCAGAGCTTCAGCAGTCTGCCATGGGGCTTGGGAGGAGGCCTGGTTACAGGCATCAGATCTAACAGTGAGTCCAGGATAAGCTGGCCAAACATCCCATGTAGAGGAGAAAACCTTTAGGGAAAGGGTTGGAGAAAAAAACGTCGGGGAGATTGAGGACAGATGATCTCAACCCTAGCCTTTCCAGAAAAACAGCTGACTCCTCCAAAAGGAAGGCTCTTCCCAAGAAACCTTTCTATTCTAAGAAGAAGAGAAGGGCTGTCTCCTGCAACTGCCTGCTGTTGTCCCATCTTTGCTATTGCGTGTTGCATCTGCTGCTGTTATTGACGCTTGTCTTTATCTCTCTTCTTGCTCCCTCTCAGGTTACTGTTACTGGGAACTGCTCAACTACAACCTCCCATGTTCTCTGAGCCCGGAAGTGACCTCATCCACTGTGTGGGGAATTAGAGACTCTAATCGTAGTGTTCAGTGCTGCGGGTGTGCGCTGAAGGAGCATGATGTGTTCCTTCTGGTGAGTCCAGGAGCGGCCCTGCCCGTATAATGATCTCCCCTGTGACTACATCCATTACTACACGTGCTGCACTGTTTCCTTATCTGGTACCCCAGGGAAATCCTTCCAGTAAGTCTGCCATTTCTATCTTTTCTGTCCGACTACTCCTCCACCAAACCTGTGCATTGTTTCTGGTAGCTGTTAGGCTTCCTTCTAAGTGTTCTATGTTTGCCATCCCTGTCCATTGGACTTAATGTCCTCCTCCCTGTTTCTACTTAGTTCCTGGTAGCATATCCAGGGTTTCAGCTAACCTTATTTCCTATGCCCTGCTGTCTGTCACCAACACCAGCTGCCTTCCCCTATGCTTCCCCTACTAAGCCTGACCTGAATTTCGCTCTATTAAACTGTCGGTCTATACATTCTAAGGCAGAACTTGTGCACAACGTCCTTCAACAGTACTCTCTTGATGCCCTGCTTCTTACAGAAACCTTACTATGGAACAGGGAAGACCCTCTCCTTAATTGCTGTCCTCCTCCTGGCTACTCTGCTCTCTCTGTGTCCCAACTAGGTCAGTCGGGGGGGGGGGGGGGGATTTGCTTTTATCCACCGCGATTCCCTGTCACTCTGGGAGGTGTCATCCCCAGCCATCAACTATCCTGAGGCATTGCTGCTACTCCTAGACTCCTTCTAGTTATTACCTTCTTCTATGCTCCTACTTCATAAGAATGTATAAGATATGCCATACTGGGTCAGACCAAGGTCCATCAAGCCCAGTATCCTGTTTCTAACAGTGGCCGGTCTAGGTCATATGTACCTAGCAGTTTCCCCAAAGACACAGTTCCACAATGCTTGTATTGGGTCAAGCATTGATATCCTGGGTCCCTTTTTAATAATGGTTTATGGACCTTTCCTCCAGGAACTTGTCCAAATCTTTTTTAAACCCAGCTACACTAACAGCCTTTATTACATCCTCCGGTAACAAATTCCAGAGTTTGATTACACGTTGAGTGAAAAATATTTTCTCTTATTAGTCTTAAATAGTTTACCCTGTAGCTTCATTGCATGTCCCCTAGTTTTCTATATTCTGATAATGCAAACAATTGATCTACATTTACCCGTTCCACTCCATTCACTTCTAGCATATCTCCTCTCAGCCGTCTCTTTTCCAGGTTAAAGAGCCCTAACCTTTTTAGCCTTTCTTCATAGGGGTAGCCTTCCATCCCCTTTACCATTTTGGTGGCTCTTCTCTGAACCTTTTCTAATAATGCTATATCCTTTTTAAGATACAGCGACCAGAATTGTACACAATATTCAAGGTGCGGTTGCACCATGGAACGATACAGAGGCATTATAAGATCCTTTGTTTTACTTTCCATTCCTTTCCTTATGATACCTAGCATTCTATTTGCTCGCTTGGCTGCCGCTGCACACTGGGCCGAGGGTTTTTAACATGTTATCCACAATGACGCCTAAATCTTTTTCCTGGGTGGTGGTTCCTAATGTAGAATCTTGCATCGTGTAACCATAGTTTGGGTTGTTCTTCCCTAGGTGCATAACTTTGCACTTGTCCACATTAAATTTCATCTGCCATTTTGATGCAGATGCATTCTTCATGATCTCTGGGACTCTTTTCTTTTTACCCTTTCGGAGATCTCCCTCACCTATACGCACCTGATGATCTTGAGTGATTTCAACATCATGTCGATTTACCCTCTGCACCCAGAGACAAATTTTTTTACTTCATTCTTGTCTGATCTCTCCCTGTGCCAGCACATTCGCATCCCTACCCATGCACCTTTGATCTCATCATAACATCCTCTTCCTCTGCTGCTCCTTCTACGGTCTTAATTCTCCCCCTCCCTTGGACAGATCACTCCTGTGTTTTTTCTCTCTCCATCCAATCCAACGACTGAGTCATCTGCCCTTAGGCAACTGCAGCTGTGTCACCGCAGTCTTTTGGGTGCCCTCTAGCAGTTTCCTTCTGCTGACTTATTATTCCCATCTGACTTTGCATCACTATCAACCGACATCCAGGTACAAAACATGGCATACAACCCTCAATACCCACCTCGACCGCCCTAGTGCCCCTTGAACCTTTCCATTCTTGCCGAGTGTACCAGCGTCACCCGTGGTTCAGTGCTGACCTTTCTCTAGTTCATGCCTACCTTAGCAGAGCTAAGGGTCTCTGGCAACACAATTCCTCACCTGCCACCCTATTACACTTCCATCGCCATCATCGCTGCTACAAGCAAGCTGTCTGTGCAACCAAGAAATCCTACTACTCTGCTGTAATCTCATCTTCTACTAATTCCTCTAGGCAGCTCTACTCCGTCTTTTGCTTACTCTCTTCTCCCCATTCCTCTCCACTCAAGTCAGCAGGTACAAGGTCTGCTGACCCTAGTCACTTACTTCTCAGAAAAGATCTCCATGCTCTGCTCCAGCTTTGTGGGCATCTCACAGCACAGCAATCATCTGAGTATGTCATCTTGCCTACTGACACTACCCCTTCCCTTACGCGCATCTGGTCCTCATTTCAACCCATTACCTCAGCTGCTCTGTCTGTCCAAGGCATTCCAATCTTCTCATGGAACCACATGTTCTGCTGACCCCATCCCATCACATCCCATCCCATCACAATGGTTCACTGAACCATCACTGGCACTACTTCCCCTCGTGCTCACCATCTTCAACTCTAGCCTCATTTCTGGGACATTTCCCTCCTTATGAAAGCATGCAATCCTCTGCCCGATCCTCAAGAATCCCTCCCTGTCCCCAAATGTCCTAGTGAACTGGCATCCTGTTTCTTATCTAAAATACTAGAGAAACTGGTTTTTACACAACCTTTTTCACACTTTGATTCTACCTGTGCCTTGCACCCCCTTCAGTTCAGTTTTCGTATGGGCCATAGTACCGAAACTGTTCTTCTCTCACTACTTAATGAAGTCCACATTGCACATGACAGGGGGGGTGGGTATCTCAATTGCAGTTTCTTTAGACCTCTCATCAGCGTTCAACCTAGTGGATCATTCTATCCTGCTCTCTCTCCTTCACGATTTTAGGCTCTGGGACTCCATTCTTTTGTGATTTCAGTTTTTCCTAACCTGTCACTCCTTTGCTGTGAACTGCAGAACAGCCACCTCCCCGACTGTTCTTCTCATGTGCGGTGTTCCACAAGGATCTGTGTTGGCCCCCCTCCTCTTTAATATCTTCCTGGCCCCTCTTGCCCTCATAATCCAACAGCCTGGCATCTATGCCCATTTCTATGTTGACGATATTATCCTTCTACATCACACCAGATCTCACTCCCCTGATTTATCTTGCCTGAACTCCTGCCTATCAGATGTCTCCTCCTGGTTTATCATGAATCATTTGCACCTCAACCCCTCCAAGAGTGCCGCAATTTGGCTTACTTTTAATCTCCTGTGTCCTGCTATGGCTCCCCTCCTGGCACATTCCCTCATCCCACTAATGCAATTTCTCCAATAATTCGGAGTATTGATCCCTCCTTATCATTCCACAATCACTTGGCCTCCTTAGTTCAATGTTACTTTTTTGCCCTCCACTAGATCCATGCAATACACCCCTTTGTCAATACCCATTCTCTCACAACCCTTCTTTTGTCACTGGTAATATCCAGACTTGACTAATGCATTTCCGCACTTGCTGGCCTCCCTCACCTCCAGCTTCGCCATCTCCACTCATGCAAAACACAGCTGCATGGTTACTTACTTCCTCCTCCCGCCATGACCATATCACACCCTTTCTCATCAACCTCCACTGGCTACCCCTTAAGTACCATATCGCCTCTAAATTCTTATGTGGTTCACTGTACTCTTCACACTGACACACCTCAGTATCTGGCTGACCTCTTTCAGTTCCTCCCTCTCCCCCCCTCCCCCCCGTCTCCGTGTCCATCACCTGGCACTTCCCTCAGTATCTCTGGCATGCTTAGAACAAACACGCATTCCACTGCCTTTTTTTTGGCCATGTTCTATGGAACTCTCTGCCACTCACCTTATGCTCCGAACTGTCATTCTCCAGATTCAAATCCATGCTAAAGACCCATCTATTCCGACTTGCCTTTAAACCCCCCCCCCCCCCCATCTCTAGCTGACTGCCCTGTATCCTGCTTTGTCTACACTCCTCATTCTGTCCAGTCTGATTATGGCGTTCTTTTCTATTTTTCTATACAGCCATTTTTGGAAATTGTAAACCGCTCTCATACCCTAAAGTCTGGGGTGGTATATCAAGTGTTAATAAAGATAAAGATATTATTCTTCCTACTTACCTTCAGCTCAGCAGCAGGAGCAGGGCCCTCACCAGCCCAAAAACCCAAGGCTCCTAACCCTCAACCACCAGCTCAGGCACAACCTGCGTCTGGTTTTTGACTCTTTCCTAGAGAGCATTACCACTGCCTCTGGACAGTCCCCAGCCCCTCCACATAGCATGCAGACTCTTTTCCTATGCTCACTGGTGGTACCTCATAACTTCAGAACAGTGGACTCTCAACATTGTCCAAAGGGGGTATCTGCTTTACTTCGAGACCTTACCCCCTACCAGCTTCACAGGGGACTATCCCATCCATCCCCTTCAAAGCAATCTCTTAAGAGAAGAGGTGTCGACCCTGTTGTCTCAGGGTGCCATAGAAAGAGTTCCTCCTCCTCCAGAAGGGATTGATTTCTACTGTTCATATTTTCTCATCATCCCAAAGAAAACAGGAAGCTTCAGCCCCATCTTGGATCTTAGGGACCTAAACAAGTTTCTGATCTGAGAAAAGTTTAAAACAATTTCCCTGGGAAACTCTTCTCCCATATCTCCAGAGCCAAGAGTGGCTATTTTCTCTAGATCTAAAGGAGGTGTACACATAACACTGGTCAACATTGAAATCGTTACTGACTTTAAAAGGCCCTAATCTGTAGTATCTTGGTGAGCTGAACACGAATATAACATTAAAAATGTTTTATTGGCTCTCGTTTTAAAGATATTGCATGTAATTCATTTTTGACGTTTCACTGTGTAAATTTATCCAGTAGGACATCAACAACATCCCAAATAAGCCTTGAATGATGTAATATTGCATCACATTGCATAATACCAGCATGCACATATCCTCCAGAGTTGATTGCATCATTTTCTGATGCAATGCAATACTACTGCCAGACGGCTGCTGAAGCCATCTGATGTCAGCAGTGTACTATACGCAGTCGGAAAGGAAAGTAATCTGGTATTCTGTTCCGATATTGAAAGCCTCATGAATGCCTTAAAAATCACTCATGACTCACAAGACTGGAGACTATTTATAGATTCTTTGAAACTGAGTCTGAAGGCTGTGCTTTTGAACAATGGAAACTGTCTTCCATCGATTCCAGTAGCGCATGCCGTCCACATGAAAGAGACATACGATAAAGCATCTACTGACTTCCACTCCTTTCGCACTCAGTTTAAGTTACTTACTCTAGTTCACAGGGCTCTTCACACTAGTACTCCACAATACCTGGCAGACCTTATTACATTCCACACCCCCAGACACACTCCTCGCAAACTTCCACCTTAACCGCCTTAATCTCCCTTCCCCCCTCCCTCGCTCACCTTCAATCCACCCGCTCCTCTGCTTTCTTTTTTATCGGCCCTGCACTCTGGAATTCACTCCCCACCTCCCTCCGGTTAGAACCCCATCACGCCACCTTCAAGTGAGACCTAAAAACCCACCTCTTTTCCTTGGCCTATGACCTTCCCTCCCCTCTTGTCTGATCCTGTCCCCTACGTATAGTCCTGTATCCTTTCTCTCGTTCTATTATATCAACAATTGTAACTTCCTTTCCTCCTTTCTGGTCCTGTGCCTGTTTCTAGTTGTTTGTGAATTGTAAACCGCTCTGATAGATAAAGTAGGGCGGTATATCAAATAAATAAACATAAACATACAGCTGGCACCTCTGTGGTGACTTGAAGGTAGTTGCCCTTTTAATGGGACTGCAGCAGGGATATATAAAATACATGTGTTTCTTATGTGAGTGGGATAGCCGAACAAGGGATTGATTGGCACTACTTGCGGAAGGAATGGAATCACAGACAAAATGTAACAGTTGGAGAGAAGAATATCCAGCACCCAGCTCTGGTTGAGGCTCACAAAATCCTGCTACCACCCCTTCACACCAAACTACGTTTGATGAAAAACTTTGTGAAAGCCGTGGACCGCACTTTGCCAGCTTTCCGATACCTGCATGAAAAATTCCCTCGACTCAGCAAAGCAAAGATTAAAGAGGGAGTTTTTGTGGGTCCTCAGATTCGAGAGCTCTTCAAAGATGACCGGTTCAACAACTTGCTGCAGGGTGATGCGAAACAAGCATGGAATGCTTTTCACCTAGTGTCAACAAACTTTCTCGGGAATGTTAGGGCAGAAAACTACAAGGAACTAGTAGAAGACATGCTGATGCAGTATCAGAAACTTGGCTGCAATATGTCTCTGAAGATCCATTTCCTTGATTCCCATCTCGATTTCTTTCCTGACAACTGTGGTATGGTTAGTGATGAACAGGGCAAACGTTTTCACCAGGATATCGCAATGATGGAGCAAAGATACCAGGGAAAATGGTCCACTACAATGCTGGCTGACTACTGCTGGACACTCCCCAGAGAAGCTCCCGAACAGCTGTACAAGAGACAGGCGAAAAAATCTAAGAAGTAGTCTATGACTTGGTTTTTTACAAGTATTAACCGAAGGCCTATTATATTTACTATTGACATGCATTTTGTGATGTAAACATTAATTCTTATAGATTACAAAAAACTAGGGCCAACTTTGCAATTTCACTGTCATATTCGTGTTCAGCATATAAAAATTGATAAGAAATGACTATTTTTATTTCAGTAACATGACTTTGGTAAAAGTTTGTTGATAATTACTGATCCATTCTCAGCACAGACAGTATCTGTGCTTCACATATCAGGGGAACCAATCACCAATACTGGGTGCTCCCCTTTGGCTTAGCACTGCAAGTATTCACAAAATGCATGACAGTAGCCATGGCCTATCTCCGCACTTTGAGGTCTTCATCTTCCTTTACTTAGACGACTGACTAATCAGGGGAGACTCCTCTCAGGAGGTAAAACTCCCCCTTTATCACACCATCATGCTGCTCCAACATTTGGGATTTGTCCTAAACTTCCTAAAGTCTCACTTTGCCCCAGCTAAGCAGCTGGAGTTCATCGGAGCGTTCTTGGAAATGCAACAGGCCCGAGTTCTTCTTCCACAAGATCGCTGTGCCTGCATCATAGAGCTTGTGAAACAAATGCAACAGCAAAGCCATGTAACTGCTTGAGAAATGGTCTGTCTGTTGGGACACATAGCCTCTATGGTTCATGTCTTCCCCTTTGCTCAACTACACATGCGTCAAGCTCAATGGACTCTGTCATCCCTATGGACAGAAGCAAAGAGGTGTCTCACAGACAAGATCAACATCACTCCTCAATTGACCAAGTCTCTTTAGTGGTGGTGGTGTTCTCCACAGAACCTACTCAACAGGTCACCTTTTCAGATGCCTCTACCTCGATGCATCCTGACAATGGATGCCTCCAAGCTGGGTTGGGGAGCTCATCTGAACGACCTAACCACACAGGAACTGTGGACACAACAGGAATCTGCTCTGCAGATCAACTTCCTAGAATTATGGGCACTAACAAATATCTTTGGGTATTTAAACCCCAACGTTTGGGGCAACAGGTATTAGTCAGGACAGATAACCAGGTTGCCATGTTCTATGTGAACAAACAGGGGTGGGGACAGGATCCTATCCACTATGCAAGGAAGTGCTTCCCCTATGGTTCTTTGCCATCGCACGCTGCATTCACCTCAGAGTGGTTGTACCTCCCATGCAAACTCAATGTACTTGCAGAAAGGCTAAGCTCAATTCTTCATCCACATGAGTGGACCGTACATCGGGAGATGTCTGCTTGGATCTTCCAAATGTGGAAAACTCCACTCATAGAGTTTTTTGCCACTCCGTAGAACACACAGCTTCCACTCTTCCAGGCTTATGTCCCTGCATGGACAGGCCCCAGACACTCCTTTTCCATTGGGGACAGGATCTGCTCTATGCATTCCCTTCTATCCCCTTGATACCCAAAATGCTGTTCAAGCTATAGGCCAACAAGGACTTCATGATCCTCATAACCTCTTTTTGGCCCCATCAGACTCAACCTTTCAGACTCTGATGTGCACCCGAACTCCTCTCCCAGGACCAAGGGATGCTCCATCCCATTCCCCATGCCCTTCACCTCATGGCATGGCTTCTGAAGTGATAGTGCTTGATGACCTCAACCTGCCACAGGAGCTCAAGGATATCCTGCTTGCATCATGCAAGTCAACCAGGCAATCTTATGCCTTCAAATGGTGAAGATTTGCCCTCTGGTGCTCTCCAAAGGACGTTGACCCCTTTACCTGCCCGATGGAATCCCTTCTGCAATATCTCCTCCACTTGTCCTTGGTAGGACTTAAGACTAACTCAGTCAGAGTTCATCTTAGTGCCATTGTGGCCTATAACAAACTACTGGGCGGACAGCCTATCTCTTCACATCCCTTAGTAGCACGTTTCATGCTGGGCTTCCTGCTGTCCAAGCCACCCATTAAAATGCCTCCATTGGCCTGGGACCTCAACATGGTTCTAAAGCCTCCTTTTGAGCCTTTAGCCACCACTTCACTGAAGTTATTGTCTTGGAAGGTAATCCTCGTCATCGCCGTGACATCATCTCACCAATAGTGTTCATAGCATGATCGCGTTTGATTTAATTCGTGGAGGAGGGATAGTAAGGAAATCCAAAGCACTACCTTTTAACTTTCGAAAGGGAGACTATGATAAAATGAGGAAAATAGTTAAGAAAAAACTAAAAGGAGCAGTTGCAAAGGTTAAAGACATACATCAAGCTTGAGTGTTGTTGAAAAATGCTATCTTGGAAGCCCAGACCAGCTATATTCCACGCTTTAAGAAAAGTGGAAGGAAGTCCAAAAAACTGCCAGCATGGTTTAAAAGTGAGGTCAGAGAGGCTGTTGTTGCCAAAAAATCATCTTTCAGGAAATGGAAAAAAGAGCCATATGATGAAAACTGGAAACAGCACAAGCACTGGCAAGTTAAATGCAAGACACTGAAAAGGCAGGCAAAGGGAGAATTTGAGAAAAAGCTTGCTGTGGAGGCAAAAACATATAATAAAAACTTTTTCAAGTACATTCGTAGCAAACAAACCTGTGAGAGAGTCAGCTGGTCCATTAGATAATAGAGGGGTTAAAGGGGCACCACCGACATCCCTCCCCGTCCGCCACCAATTCCGTCTCGGGAAGGAGAGGCGAACAGCCACAACAGTGGTATTTGAGAGGGTGGCTGCTTTTTGCAGCACCCTTTGGAGGTACTGCCGCTGCCAGCCTACCCCTCCAAAGACAGCTTCAGCAGCAGCTGTGGGGGGGGGGGGGGGGGGGGTGGGGGTGGCAGCCGTGATTTCTGCATAGGGTGCCAGGAACCCATGGCCCGCACCAAGGTTGTGCATCACCTTTCGCACAGCAGCAGCATGTCTGTGTGCTGCCACTGTCACTGTGGGAATACAATACTTTACGCGGTCCTTTCAGAGCTGGATAATTTTATTTATTTATTTATTTAACATGTTTTATATACCGTCTTTCTACAAATCATAACGGTTTACATAGAACAATAAAAGGCAGTATATTGCAACTGTTTACAAGGAACGAATAACAGGGTACAGAATAAAACATGAAAAACAAAATTATAATATATAATTAATTACAGTGAACAACTATTTACATATTTACATATGTATGTGCATAGCTACGGATGGGAGTATTGAACAGTTTAATGGAACAGGGGTAGGGAGGTAAAAAAGAGGGGTTTAGGTATTAGGGTGGGAGAGAGAAATGATCAAGGAAGAGATGAGTCTTTAACTTTTTCCTGAAATCAGTGTGGCTCATGCAGTTGCGCAGCTCATGTGGAAGGGTGTTCCAAAGGGATGGAGCATAGAGGGAAAAGGTCCTGTTGCATGTAGATTGTTTACAGTGTTTTTAATTGTAGGTGTAGTCAGTAAGTTTTTAGTGATAGAACGGTGATTTCTAGTGTTGTTGGAGAAAGCAAGGAGAGGGGAGAGGCATGGAGCTGACTCCTTAGAAATAATTTTGTGTATTAGAGTGAGAACCTTGAATTTTACTCGGTGATGAATTGGGAGCCAGTGGAGATCATAGAGGAAAGGTGTAATATGAGCTCGTCTAGGATTTTTGTTATGAGACGCGCTAATGTATTCTGGGCTAGTTGGAGGGGTTGAATAGAGTTTTTGGGGAGGCCCTGATAGATCAGATTACAATAGTCAAGCGAGGGGGTTGTAAGGGCCTGACAGACAGTGCAAAAGTAGTTGGGGCTTAAGAGAGGTTTGAGGTTCCTGAGTGTGCGTAGCGTATACTGTGTTGGTGGTTTTCTTTATTTGATCTGAGAAAGATAAGCTCTGATCAAGTATGATACCAAGATATTTCACCTGTTTTTTTATAGTGAGAGTGAGATCGTCAAAGGTGAGGGTTGTAGGGGGGATGTAGGAGGAGTTAGAGAAAACTTGGAGTGCTTCAGTTTTGGATTGATTGATTATTAGGTTGTGTTGAGAGAGCCAGGATTTGAGGCTGGTTAGACATTCATTTAGCTTAGAGAAATTAGGGTTAGAGAGGTTAAATGGGGTGAAACACATCATGTCGTCTGCATATATTTGGTACTGGATGCCATAATTTTGGAAGATCGTGCATACAGGTTGGAGGAAGATATTAAAGAGTAACGCTGATAGACTGGATCCTTGAGGTACGCCTTGTTTTAGTGTGAAGGGGAGGGAAGTATCACTACCAATACGGACCTGTTGTGTTCTGTCCTCAAGGTAGGATTTGAACCATTTTAGGGTTGTGCCTCTCAGACCTATATCATGAAGTCTGTGTAGGAGTTGATGGTGGGGGAGGGAGTCAAAAGCAGTGGATAAGTCTAGGAAAATGAGTAGACATCCTTGGGTGGAGTTCTGGGTGTGTGCATAAAGGGAATTGAGTAAGGAAGTGAGGAGGGTTTCAACTCCGTGATGTTTTTTGAATCCATGTTGGAATAAATCAAGGGGGGAGTGGTCATCAATGTAGTCCTGGAGTTGGATTTGGACAAGTTTCTCAGTTATTTTTGCAAGGAAAGGGATACTAGATATGGGTCTGTAGGAAGATGGCGAAGTGGGGTCAAGTTTTGTACCTTTTAGGATTGGGCGGATAGAGGCACTTTTAAGTGAAGGTGGAACGGAGCCTGACTGGAGAGAGGCTTGTACAATATTCAAGATGTAAGGAGAGAGAGAACTTCTGGTAGATTTAATCCAGGGGACAGGACAAGGGTCAAGGGCAGAAGTTGAGGCATTCAGTTCTTTAATAACATCAGATACATTAGTTAATGTGATGGTATGAAACTCATTCCATGAGTCTGGAAGGGTTGCCTCATGAATTTGGGTGCCATGGATAGAGGTGGGTTGAGGGTTATCGGTCAAAGGTGGGAGGAATTTAGAAGTAAGATGGTTAGCTATAGTTTGTGCAGATATTTTTGGTGGTTGGTCATGTTGTAGAGGTTCATTAATTAGGGATTTGGTGATAGAGAAGAGTTCTCGTGGTTTATTAAGAGCTTTTTGGATGATATTCTCATTATACTCTCTTTTGTGAGTGAGTGTTTCTAAGCAGTAGGATTGGAGTTTAGTCGTGTAGTCAATATGTATATTGGGGTCTTGAGTACGTCTCCATTTACGTTCAAGACGTCTAAGTTCCCTTTTAAGGTTTCTCAGGTTTGTGGAGAACCAGGGGGTTCTTCTTCGGTGTTTTTGAGGAAGTTGCTTGGGTGGGAGTAGGGAGGCTGAGGATAAGATTTCATTCCAATTAGTTATGAAGGACTCTTGGTCTAGGTTGGTATTGTCTAGCTGGTCAAGTGAAGGGATAGTTTGCTCCAAGAAGTTGGCTGCATTAAATTGCTTGAATTTATGGGTATGTTGGAGCTGGCTGTGTGGTTGGCTTCTATGGGCAGAGTAGGGGACTGAGAAGAGGATGAGTGCATGATCGGACCAAGGTATGGGTAGAATGGAGTGTTGGATCTGATCATTGAGACGAGGATGTTGTGGGATAAATATAAGGTCGAGGGTGTTCCCTTTAGAATGTGTAGGGTGTTGGAGTATTTGAGTGAAGTTAAGCAACTTCATTGCTTGTAAGAAGGAGGATGATTGCATTGAGGATGTGGAGTGCAGGTTTAAATAGGTTTAAATAATAAATGACTTAAAAATGAAAATGGAGTTTCACCTCTATACCAACATTTAAATCAACGTGATCAATACTCCTTCTGTGAACAAATTCAGTAATATTGATCGTTTTTCCTTTCTATTATGCACAGAATGTCTCAGACCAAATAGCGCTCAATCCACGATATTGCAAATATCAACTTATAGCGCTTAAATAGCATCAATGACAATTCTGGGAACAGTATTTCGCAAAAATGCTTTTATGCAAAATTGTCCCCAATATGGGTTTATAAACGTTATTTAGATGAATAAACTAGTGCTTAGCTTTAGACGTTCCCCAATGCCACTTTCAGGCGCCAATCTGTGCGTTTCACTCAAACCAGAGTTTCTTCAGGGGGATCTAAAAACAAAAATCAAAAATACAAAAACATATAAAATCATCCATATGGTAGTTATCCACATTGATTAAAGTCCTTCATGCAATATCCCACAGTTTCACATACCAGTAAAAACTGCTACAAAGATGCTGCCCACGTTACTTTCCATGACATTTACTGAACCAGGAGGTATTCCAAAAAACGCCGCGCATGCAGAGTGACCCTCTCAGTTCACTTTTATGTCATCTAATTGTGATGTCATTCCATAGGTTCATACTTTTCAACTATAATATCGTAAACAAAGCCCCTAATCAATACTGGAATTTAAACCTCCAGGCGATAAAGTTTCCAGGGTAAAAATCCAGCGTTGTTCCCTTAATAAAAGAGTCTGCTCCCGTGACCTCCCGTGCTTTGCTCGTAAAACTTGCTCAATACAGAAAACAACGTAACTCCTGAAATTCATGGCGAAATGTCAAACAATGCTGAACCAAGGGTGCTGTTAATATCTTACAATTAAGACGGCTCTTATGTTCCACCATACGAGTTTTGAAGGGCCGTATAGTCTCACCTATATACAGCAGATTGCAGGGACATCTGATGGCATAAATGGCTAATGCTGTATCGCATGTTGTACTGTCGCGCAAAGTCTAAGTCTTGCCATGATAAGTAAATTCAATAACTTCATCAGTAATGTTGCATAGTCCACAGCGGCCGCACTTCTTGTGTCCTCTCACAATTAGTTCATCTTCCACAGTTCGTAAAGCTGCTGGACTTAATTGCTGTTTAAGGTTTCTGTCCCTCTGCCATACACAACGTATATACTTCCCTTCTAACCCAGGAACATTGCGCAAAACATTAGCATATTTCAACATTGTTCGTTGAATTCGATAACTCAATGGATAGAATTTCATAATAAGATTAACATGTTCTGTGTCGGACTTAGGAACTTTATTTGAAGATGTCCCGATTAGCCAAGATCGTTCATTAAAAAGAGCATGGCGATATGCCCGTCTGATGACCTGGGGAGGATATCCACGTTCATGAAAATTATTCACCAAAACCAAAGATTGTCTCTTAAATTCTTGTATATCTGAACAGTTCCTCCGGAACCGCAGAATTGAGAGAATGGTAAAACCATTTTTTAATTTTAAGGGGTTGCACTACTATAGTGCAAAAAAGTATTGCGATCTATACTGCCCCTGGGCAGCTTCCTGGTCAGCCTTGCAAACCTGCAACTCCCATTGCATCTCCCTCATGGTACCTCCTCTGCCCCATTTGCAACATCAACCTAGTGTCCTTTCATACTTGGTCACTATGCTCTTGCTGCAGTGGATCACTGCTATCACTGTTTTGGTTTCCCCTGTGTGTGGATCACATTGCACACATCGGAATAGGCTTTCTCCTCTCAAAATAGAACCTTTCTGTGAAGTTTTACTTGGCATTAGGATTCTTTGCGTTGAGGGCTCTAATGCGCGATTGTGCAACCAGTGATAAGGGAGCATCCGTGTCAATACCCACTCTCCACCCCATTAACGCCCACTCTTCACCTTCTTCCCTTAATGCTGTGGGACCCTGCAATGCTCATTATTGCAGCGTTATTGGCCTTTTCCGCAGTCTTAAGGACGCAAAGATGCCGATGACAGGCATTAACGCCCTTTAGTAAACATATCTCTTAGTATTTCCACTTTTGCCTCTTGCCTTTCCTTCTTTCTGCCTCCTCCTCCTCCTACTATTCAGCATTTGTAAAGCGCCACACATGCAGCGCTGCACAACTAACCTACAAGTAGTAGTCAACATACAAGAGACAGTCCCTGCCCGTCAGAGTCATGCTCATCGGAGCTTACAATCTAGTTAGAACAGTACATTAGTTAGAACAGTACAGAACATTAGTCAGTTCTGCGCAAAGGACGGTGTAGTACAGTTTGGTCATAAATGATGACGGGAGTTAGGGTAAGATGAGGAAGGAGTCAGGATCTGAATGCAACAGTGAAGAGGTGGGTCTTCAACCTGGATTTGAAAAGGGCCAGGAAGGATGCCTGGCGCACAGACGCAGGTAGGCTGTTCCAGGCGTAAGGTGCAGCAATGTGAAAGGAGCGCAGTCAGGAGTTCGCAGTGCCGGTGAAAGGCATTGATAGAAGCAATTTGTTAGCGGAGCGCAGATTTTGAGAGGGGACATAGGGAGAGATAAGAGGTATTGAGGGGCCATAGAGTGAATGCATTTATAGGTTAGCAGGAGAAGCTTGAATTGGATGCGGAACTGGACAGGGAGCCAGTGAAGGGACTTGAGAAGAGGAGTAATGTGGACATGGTGAGGTTGGGAGAAGATTAGTCGAGCAGCATGATTTTGTATAGATTGGAGGGGAAGGAGGTGGCTCGCGGGAAGACCAGCGAGGAGTAGGTTGCAGTAATCGAGACGAGAGGAGATTAAGGAGTGGATAAGCGTTTTGGTAGTATGTTCAGAGAGGAAGGGGCGGATTTTGCTGATGTTGTAGAGAAAGAAGCGGCAGGTCTTAGCTACAAGCTCAATATGAGCGGAGAGAAGTAGAGAGAGGTGTCAAAGATAACTCCTAGATTGCGGGCCGAGGGAACCGTAGATAGTAGATCCATCCACCTGGATTGAGAGAGGGGAAAGTGGGGGGGGAGGGGGGGAGGAGTTAGGTGGAAAGACAAGGAGTTCCATTTTGGCCATGTTCAATTTCAATCGGCGATGAGACATCCAGGCAGCGATGTCCGAAAGACAGGCAGAGATCTTGGATTGGGTTGACGGAGAAATCTTAGGTGTAGAGAGGTAGATTTGGGAGTCATCGGCATAGAGATGGTACTGAAAGCCATGGGAAGAGATAAGCGTGCCAAGGCCTTGGGTATAGAGAGAGAAGAGGAGGGGGCCCAAGACAGATCCCTGGGGTACACCTACTTGGAGCAGGGTAGGGGAGGAGGAGGAGTCACCAGAGCATACACTGAATGAGCGATGGGAGAGGTAGGAGGAGAACCAGGATAGTACGGAGTCCTTGAAGCCAGAGGAGAGGGTGATGAGGAGAAGGTCATGGTCAACGGTGTCAAAGGCAGCAGAAAGGTCAAGAAGGATGAGGACAGAGTAAAGGCCCTTGGATTTAGCCAGGAACAGGTCGTTTGTGGCTTTTGTGAGTGCCGTTTCAGTGGAGTGTAGGGGACGGAAGCCGGATTGAAGTGGGTCGAGGAGGGCCTGGGAGGTGAGGAAGTCGAGGCAGCGACGGTGGACTGCTCGTTCTAATAGTTTAGATATGAAGGGAAGGAGGGAGATGGGTCGATAGTTAGAGGGGGATGTGGGATTAAGTGAGGGTTTCTTGAGGAGGAGTGTGACAACAGCATGTTTGAAGTCAATGGGGACAGTTGCAGTGGAGAGTGAGAGGATGAGGATATGAGTGATGGAGGGGACAATGGTGAGAGGGATGGAACGTAGGAGATGGGTGGGGATAGGGTCTGATGGACAGGTGGTGGGTTTGGAGGAGGACAGAAGGAGTGCAGTTTCTTCCTCAGAGATCGGAAGGAAGGAAGAGAGGGTGGCAGAGGGAGTATGGATGGGGGAGGAGAATGGGGGGGAGGGGGGTAGACGGCGGGGAGGGAATTGGAGGGTAATCTTGTGGATTTTGTCGTGGAAGTAGTTGGCTAGGGTTTGGGCAGAAAGGGAGGGCGGGATCGAGGGTGGTGGGGCCTTAAGGAGAGAATTGAGAATTAGCTGTAAATGTGAACGCTAAGTCTCCCCCAGTACCTCATTAGCACCTAATATTAGCATACCATTCTCCAATGTGTTCCTATTGGTTCCATTATAGTTATTCATGAGATGCTATTTTTGATTTCAATCTCTCTTCTTTTCTGGCAATTTAGTTCTTTAGGTTTTTAGAATTTTATTAAATTCTATTAATATGTTTTTTAATGGCCACATACAGTTTCCACATTTTTGAGATTCTAATTATGATTTTAATATTTTAACATTCATTTTTATCCTTAATGGTTTTATTTATCTAATCATTTTTATCTCCTTTTTGAGGTTTAATATCACATTTTCTTTTCTTTTTTTAATTTTATTTTTCGTTGCATTTACAATAATACACCCTCCACAATTGAAAGATAAGGAAACAGTATCATCATTAACAGAGAAATAGAACTCCCCCCCCCCCCCCCAAATTTAATAATCAAGAAAGAGATACTATATAAGACCATAAATTTGGGAAGAAGAAAAGTTTCACAAAAGAAAAATCAAGGAATCAAAAGAACAGCATAGCCAGCTTTTATGGAAGATAATTACCCCACTGCTGACCCCTCCCTACTCGCTAGAAAACTTAGAAGCTGTTTGAGATCAAAGAAAAGAAATCTCTTATTATCTAGAAAAATAAAACACCGACAAGGAAATTTTAAAAAAGCAGCTCCCAAGGAAAGAACCCTTGATTTTAAACCCAAGAATTCCTTCCTTCTAACTTGGGAAGCCCTAGAAAAATCAGGAAAAACTTGATTTCTAGACCTTAAAAACAGATCCTGCATATGACAAAAATACAATTTCAAAACAGTATGACAGTCCTTCTCAAGTGCAAAATTAACAAACAAAGTAGTTGGTTCGGTCACAACTTCCAGGGGATTCTCCAGGAAGCCTGTAAGGTCCAGAGTCCTGCTGGCTCCCTGCTTGGACCACGCCAGGGTCACCAGCAACAGGCGCAACAGACAGATACTGCGCCCAAATAATCAGTGGCAAATTATTTGAGGGAAGCTGAAGAACCTCTCAAAAATATTTCTTAACTATCTCAGTCACTGGAATCAATGGAGTTTTAGGAAAATTAATAAATTTCAAATTATTCTTCTGGGAAGAATTCTCCAGGTATTCCAACTTCCGAATCAAAGCTGTTGAACCTTTAACCAGCACACCCTGAGTCTCCTGCAGTTCCCCAAATCTTGCTTCCAGAACATATAACTTACAAGCTTGCAAAGTCTGCTCTTGGGAGACCCCCACCAAGGATTCCTTCATTGAAGAAAATTCTGAAGAAAAAGTACTCACAAAAGCTTGCAGAGAAGAGTTCATCGAGGAAATTACCTCCTAAATGGTATCCATAGTTATAACTGCCAATTTTTGCAACCCTTCAAGAACCAGAGAAAGGAGAGAGCTCCCTCAGGCACCATGCTCCTCTCCAGAACACGACTAGTCGATGTTTCCGATCCCCCAGAGATTGGGGAAGATGAGCCTGGGGAACCTCCGGGACTTACACCAGCTCCAACATGAGCCGGCAGTGATCAAACGTGTGCACTGGAAACATTTCTAGGTCGTGGATGCGCAGCTCTGTCTTCTTGGCTCAAACTTGCCCCATTCAAAGCCGACACTGATAGCACTGTTGACACCGCCAAAGTGCCGCCTCTGATTCCATCACTCAGCCCACGCTCCGCAAGTGTCCTCTGTGCCCCAGAGGTAGGAACCGTCACACCGGAGGTCTGGGGCTTCGGTTTCCTCTTTCTTCCCAGCATAGTGCATCGAAATCCCTCTGGAGCGGGACAACCACTGGATAAGCAGAGACGTGACAGCTAGCAAGACGCCTCCCCCTTCTCTCCTTTCCTTCTCTCCGTCCTCCCCTCCCTTCCCACGTTCCCCACCCTCCCCCTTCTCCTTCCCTTTCCCACACTTTAGTTTTCGTTTTCAATTCTTCTTTATTGAGTTTTCAAAATAAAACAGAAAAACAATTCATCCTGATACAAGAGTATACACACATCTAAGAAGCCAGAGTCTCAGTCTCCTGCGGAGAGGTAAACAGTAACAACAGTAATGTGCCTGTTTCTGGTGTCGTAAAATATAGGCCATGCGCATGTTCTCTGCAATAAAGGAGTGTCTTTACTATCACTGTTTAGTGGTGGGTAAAACTATGGGGACTGGGTTGGCAGGAGCCCCAGCTGGGATTTGAACCTGTGACCCTCTGGTCTTACAGGCACTGGTTGTGTCTGTTACACCACACTGTGGCCACAGAAACAGTGCAGTCCCTGGAGTTAGTTAAACCGGCCTGACGAGTCAGAAACCCTGCTCTGCAGCAGGTTTACTGTGGCCTCATTTACCTTGTATGCAGACAAAGGTGCACATATTTATTTATTTATTTATTTTATTTATTTATTGTTCTTTTATACCGCACTCTTTTTCATCAGCGCGGTTTACATTAAACAGAAATACTCATTACAATCAACAAATTGTGATAAGTTTACATATAACAGGAGTAGTCAACTGGGAATTTAACTTTGGGAAACTTTGTACATATTTGTAAATAACATATATACAGGGGATAGGATTTCTTAGTTACATCTTGAGTAAATAAGGTATATACAATTTTACTGTGCATGTTAGAGGGATGGTGATGAGCTTTGGAAATGCAGAATGAAGAGATGGTGTTTTATAGCTTTTCTGAAATTCTTGAGGTCCGTAATAGCTCTTATGTTGTGGGGAAGGTTGTTCCAACATCTGGGTGCATAGTATGCAAAGGCCCTGTCTGATGTTGAATGTTTGCATTTTGTGGTCTCTTGTGGAATAACTAGGGTATTTGCCGCTGCTGACCTCCTGGATCTAATATTGGGAGTCGGATGGATGAGTTTTGAAATTGATGAAGGAGCTATAGTATTTATCGCCTTAAAGGTCATGAGGAGAGCTTTATATGCTATTCTGCAGTAAATAGGTAGCCAGTGAAGCTCCATTAGGATGGGTGTTATGTGTTCGCACTTTGAAGCACCGTATAGAACTCTGGCTGCGGCATTCATGGCTAGTTGTAATGTATTTAGGGTGTTTTTAGGGAGACCATGGAGTATTATGTTCGCATAGTCGAAGTGGGGTGTGACTATGGTTTGAAATATGGTTCTGAAGCTGTCTGGTTCGAGCATTTTTTTCAGATGACGCAGAGTCCTTATTTTGAAATAAATAGTTTTTACAGTGCGGTTGATATGTTCTTTAAAATCCAGTCGCTGGTCGAGTATTACTCCAAGGTATTTTATGGACGGCTTGATTGGGAGGTCTGCGTCTCGTACTTTTAGTATATCAGGGGGTGAGAATGCTCTGTTTTTCGTGATTATGAGTACTTCGGTTTTTTTGTAGTTTATGCGCATATTCTGGGTGAGGAGCCAGTCTGCTATTGCATTAAAGCAATCTATTAGTGTTGTGAAGTCTGGAAACTTGACGTTGATTGGTGTAAATATTAGTACATCGTCTGCATAGATCAACGAGGATATGCCATAGGAACGAGTGATGTTGCATATAGGCTGCATATAAATATTAAATAGCAGCGCTGATAGGGAGGAGCCCTGAGGTACTCCTTGTTTTAACTGGAAAGGTTGTGATGTCCCTGTAGTAGTCCTGACATGTTGCAGGCGATCTTCCAGGTATGATTTGCACCATTCCCATGCCAGCCCGTGGATTCCCTTGTCAAACGCGTGTAGTATGACGTTAACATAGACCTCATAAAAGGGGCACACACCCATAACCAAGCTGGGCAACAATGATATCATTGGGAAACATTACACCACACGCCCAGGACAGCTCCATTACAATGTAATGCTCTTTGAAAGGGTCTGCCGAGCGTAGACCCTTCCACACATCATTTCTTTTTATTTTGGTGCTTTCCAGGGAGTGTTGTTCCTTGTTGCCCATTGCTATCACTGTTGCCCAGCTGAATTATGCTTTTTAAAATGTTTCTTGTGGTCATTTTTAACGTTTTATGTGACATTTTGTTCTGTGCACATGTATCACACTGCTCACGTTTTTGTGGGTTTCCCCGGTTTTTCTGTACATTGCTGACGGAATTGGTTTCTCTTCCCTTTAAATGCCTTTAACGACAGGTTTTCATTCGCGTTGGAATTGAGCTCTGAAATTCAGCGCGTTAGTATGAGGGGAGCCTCTCCCCGCCCACTCTCCGCCCATTGACCCCTTCTCTCCGCCCACTCTCCACCTTCTGCGCTGTTTTAACGCGCCACGGAGCTTTACGATCGTTAACTACGGTTAACGCGTGTAGTATGACGTTAACGGTCGTTAGCGCGTCGGTACGCGCGTTATACAGCACTTACGGTCGTTAACGTCGTATAACGCGCGTTAGTCACGTTTACCGCACTTTAGTAAACATCCCCCTTAGTGTGTTTCTCTATACTTTGTGAACATTGCATAGTTTTTGAAAATTTCCATAAAGAGAATTAAAGTAAAGGGGCCCCACTAATTGTTCAATGTAAACCGCCTTGATATCATGAAAGGCGGTATATATAAGAAATGTTAAATAAATAAATAAATAATCCCTGATGAGGTGTGAGTGGCTGCAAAGAGCTGAGAAAAGAGAAACTAACAGCAAAGTTTTAAACTTACACCACTAAAAACCCCAAGTATTTCCCCTCTTAAAATTAAGCACCAAAAGACTAA
The DNA here is from genome assembly GCA_033557465.1 of Ichthyophis bannanicus. Classification (NCBI taxonomy): domain Eukaryota; kingdom Metazoa; phylum Chordata; class Amphibia; order Gymnophiona; family Ichthyophiidae; genus Ichthyophis; species Ichthyophis bannanicus. Next base: position 145,826,919 of record CM066037.1, read on the forward strand.
TTGGTATGTTTACTAAACTGCGGTAATTGTGAATAACACACGTAACATACACTTAATGATCGTTCGCACGTCATAACGCGCGTTCTGACGTGCGAACGATCGTCAAGTGTACGTTACACGCGTTAACCGCAGTTAACGATCGTAAACCCCCTTGGCGCGTTAAAACAGCGCAGAAGGTGGAGAGTGGGCGGAGAGAAGGGGTCAATGGGCGGAGAGTGGGCAGGGAGAGGCTCCCCTCACACTAACGCGCTGAATTTTAGAGCTCAATTCCAACGCGAATGAAAACCTGTCGTTAAAGGCATATTAAAGGGAAGAGAAACCATTTACGTCAGCAATGTACAGCAAAACCGGGGAAACCTACAAAACGTGAGCAGTGTGATACATGTGCACAGAACAAAATATCAAATAAAACTTTAAAATGACCACAAGAAAAATTGTAAAAACTATAATTCAGCTGGGCAACAGTGATAGCAATGGGCAACAATAAAAAACACTCCCAGGAAAGCTCCAAAAAAAAGAAATGATGTTTGGAAGGGTCTACGCTCCGTAGACCCTTTCAAAAACCATTTCATTTATTGGAGCTATCCTGGGAGTGTTTTTTAATGTTGCCCAATCATTGTTGCCCAGCTTGGTTATGGGTGTTTGCCCCTTTTTTCGAGGTCTTTTTTGAGGTTTATTTGCACTTTTGTCTCCATACAAGGTAAATGAGCCCACAGTAAAATCGTGCAGAACAGGGTTTCTGACTTGTCAGGCCATTTTTCCTATCTCCAGGGACTGCACTGCCTCTGTGGCCACAGTGTGGTGCAACGGACACAGCCAGTGCCTGTCAAGACCAGAGGGTCACAGGTTCAAATCCCAGCAGGGGCTCCTGCCAACCCAGTCCCCATAGCTTTACCCACCACTAAACAGTGATAGTAAAGACACTCCTTTATTGCAGAGAACATACGCATGGTTAATACGCCTATATTTTACCACACCAAACACAGACACCATAAATAGGCGCATTACCTAGAGCAGGGTCTCGCAAATGCAGTCCTGGAGGGCCCCACACCATTCAGGTTCCATGCTGCCTCTAATAAAGATGCCTGTGCTGCATATCTATGCACCACCCCCATGGTATGCAGATGTAGCTCATGCATATTTATGAGGGACAGCATGAAAACCCAAACAGTGTTTGGAACACCAGGACTGGAGTTGGGAAACTCTGCCGCAAAGCAGCAGCCAACAGGGCAAGACACACCCACACACACACCCACAGGCCCCATTGGCCAATGCCTCCTGGAGAGGCAGGACATTGGGCCCTGCCTGTATCTCCCAATACTAGCAGTTGCATACCTTAGCAATGCCACCCTACACCTGGGTATATGGTACACAGCTATCAAACGTTTACTATGATAACTGGCAGATATCAATTCCTACGTTAAGCACATTTTGCTCATTGAGCTCCATCATAACAATCATTCTGATGTCTGCGGTGTGTGCTGCAGGTCTGGTCTCTGATAGTGTTTACCACCCTGGGGAGTGACCCCCAACAGTATTGCGTACCATATCCATGCCTGTACTGTGCCCAGGACTGGTGTGGTGGGTATGGCTGCTGAACACCTCTATAGTAGCACAATGCTGGCATAGGTGTGGGGGTGGCTGTCTATCTATCCAGTGTGTGGAGGCTGCAAACACCTTCCACAGCCCACACTGCCAGCAATGTTGCCAGTATTGGGCTGCCAATGTGCATAATGAGAGCAAGGTACCATGGGTATAGGCCTGACAGGATGGCCTGGCCAGGGTGCATCTGCACAGGGCATAGGGCACTGACTGGGACATTTTAGTGCCCGGCCACCACCTACACAGACAGGGTGACCTCAGTATGTGACCACAGCATGGCTAGGCACCCCCATAGTGCTAAATAGTATTTCTCTGATGTGATATTTATGGGTTTCCTTTTGGGGCCCAGTCACTGATTTATCTGCTTGCTGTGTATGCTGACATCCCAGTTCTGGATGCATGCATCTCCACTGGGCACATGCACTATTGACTAACTAACAGACTGTTTGCAGCTGGTATGTGTCTTGCAGCAGGAGAATATCAGATAGTGGTGGGGTGCAGCTTAGCATATCCAGGCCTAATGTCTGTCTGCTATTGTGTTATGGATGTGTACAGAGCTGCATTGACTGCCCTGTGGGGTGTCTGTTCCTCAGCAGGACTGGTGTTGATGTTCCCCTTTACTGGCACCTTTGCAGGGAGGTAGAATGTGGATCTATTGTTAGGAAACCCTGTTTGCCACCCGGGGGGGGGAGGGGATACCTGACTGAAACAGACAGAGATAGCCAAGGTGTCTCTGCAGAAACTACCTATCTCACACATTAACACTGCTCTAGACCTACACCATGGCCTCTTTCAGTCATGGACGGTGCTGTGGACCTGGTGCTGGGCGCCTCACTGCACGCCTCAGGGTGACCACAGTACCCGCACAATGTGACGGTGTGTAGCTACTCTGTGCCAGTACAGCACACGGTCAGTACCCCCTACCAGGCCGAGGTGCTGTGGGGGTGCACATGGTCACTTCCCCCTACCAAGCCGAGGTGCTGTGGGGGTGCATTCCCCATGGTGTGTATCTGTGGACAGCTGATTTGCATGTGCAGTGCATCATGGGTGTGACTGGCACAATCCAACCCTGGGAAAATCCAGCACCTGCTCACAGGCTCTGATAAACCATAGGCCATCACACGTACATCTGTTAGCATAATGCATAGGTGCAGGACACCCTAAAGAGTCTGTAATATAGGGTGCCCACGCTGGTAAAAACACACGTACCCACGCACGATTGTACGCACGCACCAACGCACGCGGCTAGGCACAATGCGAGGGTGTGTTTCTGACACCACTACTCAACGTAAAGAAAAACATGCCTCCTCATTCCCTATGTAATGTACAGGGTGATGCCTGGGTTAGCCTTCTGCGTTAGGCACACTGGGGACTCGAACCCATGCTGCCTATAACAGCGGTCAGTACGGTAACCATTGTGCTACAGCTCTGTTTAATGATTTGTATCTGTACGCCTTATGATTAACGCGCAGTAACGCGCCACGGCGCCCTGTAACGCTCGTTAGTTTTTGAAACGCGCATTAGTGGTAACGATGTACCGCCCATGTCCTTATTTGGGGTTTCTGTTACTACCGCGGCTCCTAACGCGAATTGCACTAATGCAGTTTAGTAAACATACCCCTAACTCTTTCTAAAAAATGTATGCCAAAACTCCTTTACAGTAAGAAATGTATTGGTTTAATATTTGTAGTGCTGCCTTTTGATAGGTAGGGTCTGGTAGTGCTGTTATGCTATGGTGGGTTTGCTGCTATGGATTCTAAATGAGCAGGGTTTTGTAGTGTCTCCTAATATACCTGGCAGTTGGTACTGGAGAATAGCCATGTAGAAGTCTGGTAGCCTTTCTTTAACCTCACCGTACATGTTAATGGTATTCAGATGCTTATACACTCGTTAAGTTGTTATTGGAACAAAAGAGAGACTTGTACAGGGCTCTAGTGGAATCAGTGGGGTAGTGGGGGGGGGGGGACACATTACAGTAATTAGTCGCATAGGGAAGCAAAAAAGATAGCAGCAGCCCTGACTACAAACAATATAGAACACTGCTGCAAGGTTAATATTGGGAAGCCGAACTAAATCTAGTGTTACCCCACCACTGCAGAGCTTAGATGCCCAATTAGGCTCCTAGTTGTGGAACACACAAAGCTGAAACTCCTCACCCTTGTTACCTTGGGGAGGAAAAGTTCCAGCCTATGTCTTTAATATAATGTTACTGGCAGAATGCTGAGAGTACCCTCTTTTGGCTTCCTACAGTAAAGAGTTGCAGAAAGCTCCATTTAGTGCTTAGGCACTTTCATTTTATTCATAACGGGAATGGGGGGGGGGGGGAGGGAGATATTCTCAGGTGCCACTGCTACATGCCCTGATGCTATCTAGTTAGCATCGGAGCATTCCAGAGTGCCACCCATCACTAACTGGGCAGTGGCAATATTGAGCTGCTGCCTGGCTAGTGACATGCAGATAAAGTCAGGTGCAGCAAATGTTGGCCTTACTTTAGCTTCTGGGTACTGTGGCCATCCCAGATATTCACTGTCAATGGCCAGATATTTTATTTATTTACATTCTCTTATATACCGCACTATTCTGCATCAGTGCGGTTTACATTGAACAAACTGAAATTACATTGAACAGGGCATTATAACTTGGTGATAACTATTTTACAGGGAACATGGGCTATGGAGGGTTAAGTGGCTTGCCCAAGACCACAAGGAGCACCTGTGGGACTAGAAACCCCAGTCCTTCCGGCCCAAGGTGGCTGTCCTCTAGTGGGATTTGAACCCCCCCCAACCTTCTGGCCTGAAGTACCTTGCCCCAACCACTAGGCCACTCCTCCACTCTATGGCCCTTGCATTGAATATCCGAGTTTAAAGTTCATCAGTGATGACTAGCTGCTGCTGAGGAATATACCCCCTATATTTATAGACCACAAATTGAGAATACATCATTGCAGTTTATAAAAATACATACATAATATGAAATAATCTGCCTCTAGATGTGAAATTGTAATTTAATTGTCTAATCTTCCTAAAAACACTTAGGGGTATGTTTACTAAAACCCCGGTAAAGTGCGAGCCGCGGTAGTGTGCATGTGCCATATAAGGAGTGGGCGTTCCGTCCTGAAAAAGAAAAGCCGGAATTTACATATGCGCTAAGGTGCGCGGCGCCCATGTGCGCCCCGCACCTTAGCGCATGAGATAGCTGCGTGGGAGGCATAAGTGGCACGCTGAAGTACAAGAAAAAGAGCAGAGCCACAGCACAATGGTTAAGACACTGACCAATAGTGCAGGGATCAGGGGTTCAATCCCCCACAGTGCCCAATGGAGACAGCTGGCAGAGGCATTTAAATGATGGGCGGCATAAGGCAGTGCACTAATGCTTTAGGAGGCTTTTTAATACTGGGCAGCATAAGGCGGCGCTGATGTGCAATCACAGGAGCAGAGCCACAGCACAATGATTAAGACACTGATCAATGGTGCAGGGATCAGGGGTTCAATCCCCCAAAGTGACCAATGAACAAGGCTGGCTGAGGCAGAACATATTAAGGGAAAGATTGCTTTAGGAGGCATTTTATTCATATTTTAATTATCACTACTAGCAAACGCACTCCCAAAGCGTGTTAACATAAGGTGCCCTATAAGGCACATTTTAAAGTGCACTGTCAGCCAAGGCACCCTAGAATGTTGCTTATAGGGCGCTTTAGAGGGTGCCGTATGAGGTACCGCAAGGTCAGTGTACTGTTTTTCATGGCAGCACTGTGCAGTTTAAGGAATGAAAAGCATAAGTAGGTGCACTGACAGGCAAGGAGGAGCAGCAGTGGAGCACAATGGTTAAGGCACTGACTGCTAATACAGGGGTCATGAGTTTGCTCCCCAGTGTGCCTAATACGTAAGGCTGGCTGTGGTATCAGCTTTGCATTGTACATATTTTGTCCTGCAGCACTTTAATTTTATGTTATTCATTGCTGCCAGCAAACACGCCCTCACATGCCGTAATGGAAGGTGCCGTATAAGGCACCCTATAAGGCACTCCATAGGGCACAATAGAAATTGCACTGTCCACCACAGCACCCTAAAATGTCCCCTATAGGGCACCCTATAGGTTGCATCATAGGATATTGTATAGTGCACCTTATATGGACGGGAACCATAAGGTGCCCTATAGGGTGCCCTATAAAGCACCCTCAGAGGCACCTTATGGTTACAGTACGCTGAAGGGTGTTTTTGCTGGCATCAAAATATGTACACTAAACAAAATGCATTGGACAACCCTATCCAAAAGCCCCACTGTGGGTTTGAACCCATGACCTCTGACTTCAGAGGCAGTGAAGTAACCATTGGCCTACAACTCTATAGCTGCTAGCAAGCCCCTGGCTGGCTGTGGAGAGCCTGCACGTCACCACACAGACAGTCCGCTGTGGTCACCAGGATAGGGTTAGCCCACCCATACTCATGATGCAGTGCACATGCAAATCAGCTGTCCACAGATTAACACAAGATGGGCAATGCACCCCCACAGCACCTCGGCCCGGTAGAGGGAAGTGACCATGTGCACCCACACACCACCTCGGCCTGGTAGGGGTACTGACCGTGTGTTTTACTGGCACAGAGTAGCTACACACTGTCACATTGTGCGGGTACTGTGCTCACCCTGAAAGTGCAATGAGGCGCCCAGGACCAGGTCCACAACACCTTCCATGGCTGAAAGAGGCCATGCTGGAGGTCCAAAGCAGTGTTAATTTGTGAGATAGGTAGTCCCTGCACAAACACCTTGGATATTTCTGTCTGATTCAGTCAGGTGTAACCCCCAGGTGGGCCATGCACCACCACCACCCCACCCCCCACAGGGCCGAGGGTGGCAATCAGGGTCTCCCATCAATAGATCCACATTCTACCTCCCTGCAAAGGTGGCAGTGGAGGGGTCCATCAACCCCAGTCCCGCTGCAGAGCAGACACCCCACAGAGCAGTCAATGCAGCTCTATACACATCCATAACACAATAGCAGACAGATATTAGGCCTGGATATGGTAAGCTGCACCCCACCACTATCTGATATTCTCCTGCAGGAAGTCATCAGCCACTGCACCTGCAAGCTGCTCTATCACAACACATACCAGCTGCAAACAGTGTGCTAGTTAGTCCACAGTGCATGTTCCCAGTGGAGATGCATGCACCCAGAACTAGGATGTCAGCATACACAGCAAGCAGATAAATCAGTGATTGGGCCCCAAAAGGAAACCCATATCTATCATATGAGAAAAATACTATATAGCACTATGGGGGTGCCTAGCCATGCTGTGGTCACTGCACAGTCAGGGTGAGAGTGATCTCTCAGCAGGACATACTGAGGTCACCCTGTCTGTGTAGGTGGTGGCCGGGCACTAAAATGTCCCAGTCAGTGCCCTATGCCCTGTGCAGATGCACCCTGGCCAGGCCACCCTGTCCGGCCTATACCCATGGTACCTTGCTCCTCATTATGCAAAATTGGCAGACCAATACTGGCAACATTGCTGGCAGTGTGGTCTGTGGAAGTTGTTTGCAGCCACCACACACTGGATAGGCAGACAGCCACCCCCACACCTATGCCAGCATTGTGCTACTATAGAGGAGTCCAGCAGCCATACCCACCACACCAGTCCTGGGCACAGTACAGGCATGGATATGGTACGCAGCGGCCTGATTAAAAGAGTGCCGCCGGCAGGAGAGAGCCCTTTAAAACCAACGCAGCCATCTTCGAAGGCTCCCCGGTCGGGGTAGAGCACAGGGCGTTCAACAAGTTCCCGCTCCTGCACTCCAACCCAATCGGGGTTGTGGGAGGTCCCAGCGGCCTGATTAAAAGAGTGCCGCCGGCAGGAGAGAGCCCTTTAAAACCAACGCAGCCATCTTCGAAGGCTCCCCGGTCGGGGTAGAGCACAGGGCGTTCAACAAGTTCCCGCTCCTGCACTCCAACCCAATCGGGGTTGTGGGAGGTCCCAGCGGCCTGATTAAAAGAGTGCCGCCGGCAGGAGAGAGCCCTTTAAAACCAACGCAGCCATCTTCGAAGGCTCCCGGTCGGGGTAGAGCACAGGGCGTTCAACAAGTTCCCGCTCCTGCACTCCAACCCAATCGGGGTTTGTGGGAGGTCCCAGTGGCCTGATTAAAAGAGTGCCGCCGGCAGGCGCACCCGCGCCTTGCGGGCCCGCGCCTGAGGGCCTCGCAAGAGGGCCCTTTGGCGTGGCCCTTGGGCGGGGCACGACAGGTGTCAACCTAAGAGATTAATCCCCGAACGAAAACACCAGAACACCATACAGCAGATAGTGACAAGACCTACTCACTAGCAAAGAGACTGCTTTTGGAAGAGCACCAGCTGGGCCCAATCCTTTCAAGAGATTGTGACCCAAGCTCTCCCAGGAAGGACTGAACTCCCAACGAGGTCCACACCGCCCACAACCTTACTCGGACGTATTTCCGGAACTGCAATTATTATCAACACTACTAGAACAGTATTAACCTCTACCATATTTCTTATCTCCTCTAACGCTGCCCTCCCAGGCGTCCTTGATCGCCTTAACTGTTGCAATTAGCCCACTCTCATTCACTGTGCTGGGGCCGTCACTGTTGCTAGTGACCCAATCTCAACCAACTGTGTTAACCAATTTACCGATGCCAATATTTACTGTTGTCAGTACCTACTATTTGCTTTATCTACTGTTGCCATTAATTACTGTTGCCAGTATATACCCTCATTTACTGTAATTACTGTAGCCAGTATCTACTTTCAATTGCTATAATTATTGCTGCCTGTATCTACTGTTGCCAGTATTTACGTCATTTACTACATTTACTGTTGCCAGTATCTACTCTCATTCTACTCTCAATCCACTGTGGTTACCTTCTACTGTTGACAGTAATTCCACCCTCACTCAACTAGGTTGCCGTACTACACTCACCAGCAAATTACTCTCATTCAACTGTAATAGTCTTCCTTAACCACATTAGAAGCAACCACCCGAGGAAAAAACATCCTCAGCCAGAAGCCACACCAACTTGTCCTGCACACCCCCCCGCTCCCCCTATACCGACTCAGAAAGACCCAAAATGAAGCACATAATCTTCACCCTAGTGAGTCTTTATCTTCTACTCACAATCTTGCCATCCAGCTCACTAGCACTAATGACAACACAAAACCACATCCCAACGCTCTCAACTGGTGGAAGAAAATGGCCCGACAACTCCAACAATCTCTATCATGGAGCTAGCTATCCACGCCGCCCCCACCTAGTTTATATTCCACTACAAAATTCCTCAAAACCCAAGCAAAATACACGCCCACACACTAGCAGCCTGAAGTGCGCACTCATTAACTCTCGATCACTTCGCAAAAAATGGCCAGCAATCACTGAAACAATAACGCACCTTAAATTAGATATCATTATGATCACCGAGACCTGGCTCTCACCGGAAGATAACACCATCCTCAATCAACTTCTACCACCTAACTATGTTACTTTCACCAGCCATAGGCAAAACAAAAGAGGTGGAGGAGTTGCCGTCATCACCAGATCTGACCTTCAATTCAAAATGGTAGAATCCAACAGCATCAATACCCTTGAAACAGTATCTATAGCCAACCATTCCTGCTCCATAAACCTCATTTATAGAGCGCCTTCTGCTGATCCAGACAACCTTCCAATATCATAAACCTAGCATCCAACACCCATGCTCCACATATACCAAATTGGATCCTAGGTGACTTCAACTTGCCATCCCTACAGGACAATCAGGCAGCCACCTTCATTGAAGCCCTAGATATCTTGGGATACACCCAATTGGTACAAGAACCAACACACACAAAGGGCAACATTCTCGACCTGATATTCGCCCCACAAACAGTGCTTCAACAAGCACAAAACATCACGTTATCTTTAACAGAAGTTCCATGGTCGGACCATAAGCTCATCTCCTTCCAGATTCCAACCCCATCAAGTCACAAAGGCCCAGTACGAACTCACGCAAGAACACAATCTCAACTGCTAGAAGTTTTCACCCGTTTAATAAAGAACGTATCCTGGCAGAAACAAACACCCTCCTTGACAAGACCTCACAAGACTTAGATGTCCTAATCTCCACATGGAACAGCAAACTCAGCACTATTGCAATCCGTCCCCCCACTACTAAAGCCCTAAACAAAAGACCATCCGCACCATGTTTCACAGCTGACCTAAGGCGTCACTAACCCTCCTACGGAGATTGGAAAAGCGCTGGAGGAAATCACGTACCAGCAGTGACCAAGCAGCATACACCCAACACCTACACACACATCGCAGGGCTGTTACAGACAAGATGAAACAACATCACTCAGACACCCTGAAACGTTCACTAAACAAGCCGCATGACCTCTTCAACCTGGTCAAATCTCCTTGCCAAAGAACCGCCCCCAGAGCACCCAGGAACTATAGACCCGCAGGATTATGCCGTCTTCATGCAATCAAAACTATGCAAGACTGACAAAATGGTGATACCGGACTCCTCTGATACTCAAGCATGCTCAGCGTATCTAAATACCTTCACCACACCATCTAAGAGAACTATTGAAGAAACCATCGCTACCCTAAATACTTCCACTGCATTCTCAGACCCATGTCCAGCATTCTGGATAAAAGATCTGCGATCCGACCTAGCCCCAATCTTATCTAAAATGATAGGACTATCTTTTAGCACCGGGTCTTTCCCCTCCACGCTCAAACAGACCTCCGTTAGACCACTGCTCAAGGACACCAAATTAGACCCTCAAAAGGTCGAGTCCTACAGACCCATATCCAGCATCCCAATGCTCGCTAAAATCATTGAAAAGATAGTCTACAAGCAATTACAAGATCATGTGGACACTAACGCGCCCCTAGATTCATCACACATGGATTCAGAGAATCACACGGAGTGGAAACACTACTCACTACTCTTTTCAACACCATAATCTCAGGCATTGACAACTCACGGACAGGTTTCGCTCTCATCTTTTTAGATATAGCGGCAGCCTTCGACTCAGTCTGCCACGAGATTCTCCTGATTCGGCTAAGAGAAAAAGGCATCACTGAAACAGCTCTAGAGTGGTGCAGGTCTTACCTGTCTGGAAGATGGCAACAAGTCCGAGCAAATGGAACAACATCCGAGCCATTCTTACAAAGTCAAGGAGTACCTCAAGGATCCTCCCTATCATCACTTATGTTTAATATCTACATCCAACCTATTTGTAACATCATTAGATCATTCAACGTGAGTTGCATGATATACGCAGACGATGTCCTACTGTACCTGCCAATATCGCTGGACTGCCCGGACCTCTCCCCACTAACTAAGTGTTTCAACGCAATATCCGAATGGCTCCTCTCCCAAAATCTGCGCATCCAACATAAGAAAACGGAGGTCCTGTTCATATCCAGAAATCCTGAGTTTACACCACCTAGCCACCTGGTAGTGGACAACGCTGAATTGCAAGTAAAGTCAGCTATACGGTACCTCGGAGTCACATTGGATCAGAACCTCAACATAAAGCAGCATATAGCCAAAACAGTAAGAGCGACCTACTTCAAGATCAAATCTCTCAGACACTTACGCCCCTTACTCGAACCGACCGACTTCCGCACCATTTACCAAGCCCTCATCCTCCCTCATTTTGATTACTCAAACGCCATCCTACAAGGACTCCCTCAGGCAACCTTACATCCCTTACAACTCGCCATGAACAGTGCTGCGCGAATCCTTCTCGGAGCACCAAGGAGAGAGCATATCACACCCCTCCTGAAGCAGCTGCACTGGCTCCCCATTCAAGCCAGAATTAGCTTCAAGACCTTAGTGATGACATTCAAGGCCATCAAGGGGCTCTCCTCTTCTTCACTGTGTGACCTCATTCAACCACCCACAACCAACAGGCTAAGAAGAACCTCAGTTGCCAACATGCTAGCGATACCGAGAGACATGACAAAATGCTCTAAAATAACATCAAACAGAGCCTTTAGTCTAAGCGCCCCAAGTCTCTGGAATTCCTTACCACCACACATCAGAGCCACCTCCAACCTGAGGCAGTTCAGGAAGGCCTTAAAACACCTCCTCTTTACTAAATACCTCACAGACTCCACTGAACCCCAACCACCATGTTTGATCAACGCACAATAACTCCATCTCACATGTATATAGTTATTTATTCAAAGTTCCGCACATGTAGATAGTTTCCCCTGTTATCCAAGTTAATTGCTCCTGTTCTTTGTAATGACCAGACTCTTGTTTATTGTCGGATACTGTTTGTTCTATGTAAACCGCGCTGATCGCAAATAGTGCGGTATATAAGAAATGTAAATAAATAAATAAAAATAAAATAATAAATACTGTTGGGGGTCACTCCCCAGGGTGGTAAACACTGTCAGAGATCAGACCTGCAGCGCACACCGCAGACATCACAATGATTGTTATGGTGGAGATCAATGAGCAAAATGTGCTTAACGTCGGAATGGATACCTGACAGTTATCATGGGCCACGTTGATAGCTGTGTACCATATACCCAGGTGTAGGGTGGCAGTGCTAAGGTATGCAACTGCTAGTATTGGGAGATACAGGCAGGGCCCAATGTCCTGCCTCTCCAGGAGGCAATTGGCCAATGGGGCCTGTGGGGGGTGTGTGGGTGTGTCTGGCCCTGTTGGCTGCTGCTTTACGGCAGAGTGTCCCAACTCCAGTCCTGGTGTTCCAACCACTATTCGGGTTTTCATGCTGCCCCTCATAGATATGCATGACTACATCAGCATACCATGGGGGTGGCTGCATAGATATGCAGCACAGGCATCTTTATTAGAGGCAGCATGGATCCTGAATGGTGTGGGGCCCTCCAGGACTGCATTTGGGAGACTCTGCTCTAGGTAATGCGGCTGTTTATGGTGTCTGTGTTTGGTTGTGGTATAATATAGGCATATGAACCATGCGTATGCTCTCAGCAATAAAGGTTTGTCCGTGCTATCACGGTTTAGTTGTAGGAAAAATATGTGGACTGGATTGACAGTAGCCCCAGCTGGGCTTTGAACCTGTAACCTTCTGTTCCTGCATATACTGTTTGTGTGCACTGCACCACTGTGTTGCCACAGATATGCTGTGTTCCCTAGGGAAGTCCATGACTGTACATCCTACAGAGCCTGTCTGTTGCGGTGGACGGTTGCCAGCCTGCACAGGCCGAGGGCACTGTCTGCTGTGGTTTGCAGCCACTGCCCCCTCCACCACCTGTACCCTTCTGCCAACATGCAGACATGTCCCTATCTGGGAAAAAGCATATGACCTGATTGAGTTGTAGCACTCCAGGACTGACTTTGGGGGACTCGGCTGTAGGTAATGCCTATTGTTATGGTTTGTGTGTGGTGTAGGGTAAAATATAGGTGTTGGAACCATGCTTATGTTCTCTGCAATAAAAGGAGTGTCTGTACTATCACTGTTTAGTGGTGGGTAAAACTATAGGGACTTGGTTGGTAGGAGCCCCAGCTGGGATTTGAACCTGTGACCCTCTGGTCCTACAGGCACTGGCTGTGTCTGCTGCACCACACTGTGGCCACAGAGACAATGCATTCTCTGGAGATAGGAAACCTGGCCGCACGAGTCAGACACCCTGCTCTGCACAATTTTAACTGTGGGCTCGTTCACCTTGTATGGGGACAAAGGTGCGAATAAACCTCAGAAATGCCCTCCAAAAAAGGGGAGGAAAACCAAAACCAAGCTGCGCAACAGTGATATCAATGGGCAACCTGGAAAACACTCCCAGGAAAACTCCATTAAAATGCAGTGCTTTTGAATGAGTCTACGGAGCGTAGACCCTTCCAAAAATCATTTCTTTTTTTTGGAGCTTTCCTGGAGTGTTTTTTTATGGTTGCCCATTAATATCACTGTTGCCCAGCTGGATTATAATTTATTTGGAATTTGTTGTGGTCATTTGCAATTTATATTGCTATTTTGTTCTGTGCCCATGTATCACACTGCTCACGTTTTGCATGTTTCCCCGGTTTTGCTGTACATTGCTGACGGAAATGGTTTCTCTTCCCTTTAAATCACCTCTAACGCGAGTGTTTCACTCGCGGTATTTTTTTGTCCGAAATTCAGCCCCGCTCCTGTGCGGGGAGCCTCTCCCCTCCCACTCTCCACCCATTGACCCCGTCCCTCCGCCCTCGGGGGCCTTCCTCCGCCCTCCGTACGCCTTTCCCCTCCTCTATCACACATCAGCGCCCCGCACACGTGCGCGGGCCCCGTTAATGTGACGCGAAACGTGTACTGGGCACTTAAGAGCACTTAAGTGCATCATTAGCGTATGCTACTATGCACCGCGCACGTGGGCGCGGTTTAGTAAACATACTCCTTATTCTTTTTATTTTCAAAGCTCTGGGAGGATTTGCTGATACAACTTCTGAAATGCCTGTATGCAAATGCTAAACGTCTTAAAAAAAAACAAAACAAAGACGGTGAGAGTTATAATGTATATAGCACTAAATGAAAGATTAGATGTAATTTGCATATCAGAGACCTGTGAGTTCTGTCTGCAGTTTTACTGATTTGCATTTGGGATTTGAGTGGAGGAGCGATGATGACACAGGTTATAGAGAAAATAAGAGAACTAAATGCTGTTTAACTGTTTTGTCACTAGTAGTCACAAATGCCCCCTGTACTCAGGCCTTAAGGAGAAAAAAGTGAACTCCCCTTAGTCAGGGGAAACCCAAGGGGTATGTTTACTAAAACCCCGCTAATGTGCGGGCCCTGGTAGTGTTGCGGGTGCCAATAAGGAGTGGGCGTTCCCCGCTAAAGAAGAAAACGCCGGAATTTACATATGCGCTAAGGTGCGCGGCGCCCTGGTGCGCCCCGCACCTTAGCGCATCAGACAGCTGCGCGGGAGGCCATATGTGTCACGCTGATGGGCAAGCAAGCGAGTAGAGTCACAGCACAATGGTTAAGGCACATACCAATGGTGCAAGAAGCAGCGGTTTGATTCTCCACAGAGCCCAATAAAGACGGCTGGCTGAGGTGTTAATTTATGAGGCAGTGAAATAATGGGCAGCATAAGGCGGCGCACTAATGTGTTTGGAGGCATATGAATGATGGGCAGCATAAGGCAGCGTGCTGATGGGCATAAGGTGGCATGCTAATTTTCGAGGATGCATCTCAATATGGGGCGGCATAAGGCGGCGCGCTGATGAGCAAACAGCAGAGCAGAGCCACATCATAATGGTTAAGACATGCACCAATGGTGCAAGAATCAGGGTTTCAATCCCCCACAATGCCCAATAAACAAGGCTGGCTGGGGCAATGTGTATTATGGGGAAGATTGCTTTAGGAGGCATTTTATTTATATTTGTTAATTATCAATAATAGCAAACGCACTCTCAAAGTGTGTTTCACATAATTGGGCGTCCTTATAAGGCACATAGTAAAGTGCACTGTCTGCCACGGGCAAATCCCCTAACATGTCCCCTATAGGGCACCCTATAAGTTTGCGTCACAGGGATAATGTATAGTGCACCTTATATGGACGGGAGCCAGAAGGTGCCTATGGGGGCGACACTCCTACCCACAAATAAAGTGCCCTGAGAGGCTCCAGTATGGGTACCAGCTACGCTGAGGGTGTTTTTTGCTGTGCATCACAAAATTGTACATTATTTTTTAAAAAAAGATTGCTATGACCAACACCCTAATCAAATAACTCCCACTGGAGGGCTTGAAAACTTCAAATGACCTCTGTGCTTCATCTAGGCAGTGATGCACCATTGGGTCTACAGCTCCACAGCTGCTAGCAAAGCTCCTGGCTGGCTGCAGGAGAGCCTGCACGTCACCACACAGACAGTCCCTGCTGCAGCCAACCAGGACACGGGTTAGCCCCACATCCGTACCCATGACACGGACACCGCACATGCAATCAGCTGGTCCAACAGATGAACACAATATGGGGAAGGTAACCCCCACCAGCACCCTCGGCCTGGTAGGGGGGAGTGACCGGGTGCACCCCCACAGCACCATCGGCCTGGTTGAGGGTGGTACTGACCGTGTGTTTTTACGTACGCAACACCGAGTAGCGCGCGACGCTACCACACCGTCACAGTTTGGTGCGGGGTACTGATGCTCACCCTGATGTGGGCGATGAGGCGGCCAGGACCAGGTCCACAACACCTTCCATAGCTGAAAGAGGCCATGCTGGAGGATCCAAAGGTAGTGGTTCATGTTTTCAGATACATAGTTTCTGCACAAACACCTTGGATATCTCTGTCCTGTGTCAGTCAGGTGGAGCGCCCCCAAGGAGGACCATGCCACCACCACCCCCCCTACTCCCCCAGGGCGGCAAACAGGGCCTCCCATCAATAGAGATTCCAACACTTACTACCCTCCCTGCAAGGTGGCTAGGGGACCATCAACCCCAGTCCTGCTGAGGGGGACATACACCTCTCAAGGCAGTCA